>ML170253.1:23722-85371 GCA_004355085.1 Rickenella mellea | reverse complement strand
GAACAATCAACCATCAAGCAAACGTGCTGTTGCATTCACCGATGTACCTTGAAATCGAACCTGAAGCTCACCCCAAAATTTCTGTCCGTTGATCGGATCTATTGCGAATATGGTGAAGAACGCAAAGATCACAAGGGAACTGGATGACGAAAGCGGGAGGTTTACGTCCAAATCCCAGTGAAGTCAGCGGCAATTTTTCCTGTTTAGTTACTCAATTCATATTCAAATACTATGTCCAGGCTGTGCATCCCATCCATTTAAAATTTCGGCGAATTCCAAGTTGCAATCGCCCCAACCGTCCCTCTCCAAACATCCCCTTCATCGCAGGAAAGGAATTTCGATGCAGGTGAATGAAATTCAGACATGATTGAAGAACATCCTCTAACCCATGCATTTATATCGAAGATCACTTCCGTCGCCATTATCCTCGCAGTGCTTCCCAATGCCCTTGGCGCCGCTCTCGATCCTGTGGATCCCGTGAAACCCAGACAGGTACACCCCAACGACTCACTGGTTCCAGAGCACAGCTAAGAGTATGAAATAAAACAAAACAGATTCTTCCGTGTCTCCGCCCGTCGACCTGTACTTGCAAACATAAACCCGCAGATATATTTTGTGGGGATGGTGTGCTCGGTTGTCTTCGAGGGCATGAATATGTCTGCACGAACACCAGTGTCACCGCTTGCGATTTTGGTATCACTCCGAAATGCGAGGTTTGCACAACGGCAATTTGCCCAGTTCAGGACAGGTGATTTCTCTGGGTTTCAGGTTCATGATGTGTCTCCATGCCCGTTGTCTTTAAAGGCACTCGATACAACACTTTACGAATCAATGAAAAAGCTCTTGTGTTACTGAAACAACGGACGACGCTGAAGGATGCGCAACTCGGAAACCTCACAACTGGACGCGACAATTGCAAAGTTCGTTGAAAGTTTGTGTCCAGAGGCTCCACTGTGACGACGTTGGTCTAGTCCGCTATTCCAATGCCCACAACATGTACAAAACCGTCCCAAGCGTTGGTCAGTGTCGACTGAGAAATCGAACGTGATGCAATTGTCCCAAGGTATACATGGATAATATCAGTCCGTCAGAGGGCAATTCAACGTTCCCTCAGAAGGCATGGTGCCAATATATGCGAAGTTGAAAGCGTGATCATGTACTGGACTCTAGAGACAACCGCTGCACGCGCTGGGCTATGGTTGAAAAATGATTGGATAATGTCCTAACCGCATAGGAACTTCCAAGACTCACTGGGTCTGAGATGTCGTCAGCGGCGTCGTTAAAACATTCGATGTCTTCTAAAATATCTGAGAAATTTCAGATTAAACATACACCATGGTTGTATGAAAGGGCTCTATTACTTACTTTCGCCCTCTTCAGCAAGCGCAGCAGCGCAACTCACAATGGCCGGAGCCAGAGCCTCAATACAACCTGCGAAGACCCGGTGTTTAGAAGGGCAAAAATGACCTCCAGAACGCACATACCAAGAATGTCGCAGCCGCGCTTCACAGCTGCGGGATTCGCGGTAACGGTGCACGCTGCAGCGGCCAGAACAGCAACAATTGTCAGCTTCATGGTGAATATGAATACGATAATGAATAAATGTGTGGAAGATGGTATTGATTTCGCCTGCGAGAGAGAAAGTGAAAAATGAGTTTGAGTGTCATTTCAGCGATTCTACAACACTTCTTTACACCGACGGTGCAGTTGTTGTTATGACCAAAAATAAATCTTGTGACAGCGAAGGAGTTGGTGATCGGCGAAAAAGCGGGTTGCCGGTTGGTGAAGTCGTCGAAGACCGAACTATGACGTGCACAGCACCGAATCAATCTTCTTTTGAATATGATTTGCTAATGAGAATGGAAGAAGGCACGGGGCATATCGTTGCTTCGTGCATTCTAAGTTAGATTC
Source organism: Rickenella mellea (assembly GCA_004355085.1). Lineage (NCBI taxonomy): Eukaryota > Fungi > Basidiomycota > Agaricomycetes > Hymenochaetales > Rickenellaceae > Rickenella > Rickenella mellea. Next base: position 83,460 of record ML170253.1, on the reverse strand, counting down.
CATCTTATCTGGCGTTCTAAGCCAATGCGCCAACACTTTCCTACAGAATATTATTCAGGTTAATCAGCTATTGAGGAAGCGGAAAAACTTGCGGCGTCTATTGGGATTGTTGGATGTCAGTGGATTCCTCAAGTCCAACATGAAAGTCTGATATGTACCCGTCGTCAACGCCAAGCTAATGGTTGACAGCTCCATCATTCGAATAACATATTCTCTGAGTCGCCAAAGCAGCGTGGCCTAATATAACAAATGGCATGTTCTGTCGAGCGCTAATCTGGACAATATGATGCGCATCCAGACCTGGTGCGGAGTGGACCATATAATGTCGTTACGACGCTGTACAGTACTGCATACCGAAGAGCTCAATTTTTCAGCACGAAGCAGCACTGATTGGCGTGTGATGTCACTCAACTACGAGCCAACGGATTCCCGGCATCTGAAAGACGTCAGAAAATTCAAAGTTTGCATCCGTGCTTGACCCAACTGATTCCGTGTGAATCCATCGTAACCACATGTCAAAGGTGGGGAAGCCACGCTGAACGCAGAGATGGTCGTAACCAGTGCAGAACTTCGTTACGCTGTGATGCAACTGATGTAGGTAGGAGGAGTCATCGCAGTTTCCTCATTAGGCAATATCATGTAGGTTTACGTCAACGGTCGATCTGGCTGAAAAGTGCCGAGTGGAATTTCCTCTTTACTGCGTCGTCGGTGACTGAGGAATGCATGTGCGAAACCCCCACCAAGACTCGAAGTATTTAATCCTCAGAAAGGCATATGACAGTCGAAGAAGTACATTTAGGAATTTAAGGAGAGAGGCAAAGTGGGCATAAACGGCTAACTATCAGAATGAATCCAACGGTGGACTAGGTCTACGTCCTTAAATATGAACCTATTGAAAGAAATTCTCGTAAATAATACGTGATAAGCAGGGGGTGAGATCAACCTACCGTGATTTGTCTAGAAGCAGCCTTTGCAAGCCGATGGCTGTAATAGATATGCTCAGAGGACACGTCTTGGCCAGAGCGGTAATAATACTTACGGGATCAGAAATATCTTCAGCAGCATCTGCAAAGCATGCGAAGTCTGCGAAAGGGTCTGGAAGGGTTTCGGCAACGGTTACTTGATCTTTCATCGAGGGTAATGTTTTGGATTTGCTTACTGGCACCATCCTCGGCTGCCGCCGCGGCGCAGCTCACAACTGCAGGTGCAAGGGCAGCGACGCATTCTGCGAAGGAATAGAGATTAATTCAATGTAAAATTGTCCGAAGAGCATACGTACTAAAGGCGTGGCAGCTGCGTTTTTTCATAGAGGGACTAGCGGTAACGGTGGAGGCGACCACAGCGAGAACAGCAATGATGGTGAACTTCATGGTGAATAGAGGTGACAAAGAGTTGCCTTCTGTTTGAAGATTAGAGCAAAGAAAGACCTGGTGGGCTTGTCTGTTTTGCTCTCATTTTTGCGCGCCTTTTAACAAAACGCGCAGTGCCTGTTCCAGACGATGTTATCGTTCGATTGTGACGGCGGGGGAATGTGGAATCGGTGACCATGCGGAATGCACGCGGATGAACGTAGGCGAGGACAGATCAGTGATGTGCTCAGAAAATTTCAGAGGCCTCACGATTGAGACTGAGAACCCGACCTGAAATCGGGTAGAATTTGCATGCGATCGGAGGAAGGAACAAGGCACTTTTGTTTGATCGAGCGGGTGGATTTCTCCAGACGAGGTGTGTTACGGAGTGGTGTGATCAGACAGCATTTGTTGAGCGATAATTCTCTGGCAAAATATTTTTTTGATTTGCGAGAAAATCTTGATATGTTCCCGTCAATGAATATTTCATGGAGACGAAAGGGGAACACTGTTAGAATTTGGGTGAGATCCGCGTGATGGATTCTGTCTATTCATGACATACCCATCAAAATTGACTGATCGAACACTGAATCAGGTAATGGGAGCGTCTCAGTCGTGTTTGTGCGTCCATATGATCCCGAATGTTTTATCGCACAATTCAGCGCTAACCCTTCGTTCACGGCGACTTTCCAATCAGTAACTAGATGACTTGGCGTGGAGACAGTCGAATTGAACGGCATCGCAATTTGATCGGGTTCATGGTCGAACGGAGCCGTCTGTTGAGTATTTTCCCCAGTGGTATGTACTTCATGGTTCCAGAATCTTCAGTTAGTATTAAATGACCCCAATCGCAAAATGCATACGTCGCGTTGCTTCCCATCGAAGAATTCAACCAAATATTGCACGTACGTTTGACCAAATCTACGCCGCAGACAAATAGCAACCGAATTGGTGGTCGCCGTACCTATAGCTGCAAAATTGTAACCATGCGGTTCATCCGACTATATCTTGACACCGGTTAGTGCCAGATTGCTCGCTATGAGGCCTGAGGAGTTCTTTGCCTGGAACCTGGACCGATTGCTTGGTATTGTAAAATGATGGACTTTGGTATGAAGGAGGTTTCACGGGATGCTTCATTTGGAACAATCCAGGGGACGGAATGAAGAAAATCCACGAGGACAAGACCATCGCGTTTGAGAGAAGCGGCGACATATGATTGATTTACACGTCAAGTGAGATTCACCCCGTTATTGAGAGATGGGCGACAATCAGTTATTATTAGAAGAAATTTTCAATTGTGACGTACGCGCGATGACTGTACGTTGGTCGAGGTATTGCGGGTGAGAGTTCACTTGACGAGGTTGATCTAATTTGTGGGTTTGGTAGGAATTTTTCTGCAAGCATCACGTATATGAATTCCATTGCAACGACAAAGTCCAAATATCCCTTGAAATTAACTGTTCTCAGGCAAAACATGGCACCAAAGCGCACGCTCCCGAACGAACGGGCGAAAAGTGGTTCGGACACGCACCAACCTAGTCAACAGGATGCAGACCGCGAATTCCAGAATTTTTGACACCGATCGCCCAACAGGGTCCAGGAACTCGAGCATAACTAAGTCCTTCCCCGCACCATCAAAAGCTGTGCAAGAAGCATGTGGTGATCTATCTATCTTACCGAAACACAAATCACCACGAGCGTGGTCCACTGGCGGATTGCAATAAATCTTTCCATCGGCATCGTTTGCCGTGCCAAGCCGTAGTTTCGATGGTGCTGATCTGCTTGAGTCCCTCGATCGAGTTCCTGAACGTTGCCAAGAAGAGATCACCAGAATACGGGTCCAGAGGAGGCGGCTATTTTCCGTAAGTTACCAACAAGCGCTTAGGCGTCACACGATCTGTCATATTAGCCTCATCGTGCTTGATTGCGGTGGCCTTGGATATTTGATTTTGAGCCACGATGCTGTCGTTACTGGACGCTTTCACACCCGTGAAGTAACCCAGAGATCATGAGCTGAGAGATTCTATATTTTGCACGTGTAGACCAACCAGAATGTGTCTTCAACTTCTTAATGCCCGTACGTGTTGTCGATCCTCGACCACGAGTCGCAAGAAACTCGTGTGGCTGTCAAACATCAGAATGAGTCGTCAGATTAATCATTCAGCTTGGATTCGGGAGATACGTGAAACCATACCGTAAGTCTAATCGCCTCGAGAACATCCAGGCAACTGGCCCAACAGAAATCAAGTCGAGGAGGTATTGCCAAATTAAAGGCCATGGCAAATTGGCAATGTTTGGCCCAGGCTCCTACCCAGCCGACCTCCGACGCTCAGGGGCCCCGTCCGAGGGTATGAGGACACTATTTGGTCGTTGTTGTGAAATGCGTCTGAATTTGGACAAACTTCCTGATTTGGGTGCTATGTCCCCTTGAGCGTCTCCGGGCGGCTGGCACTTTATGTCGTGGGAACTCTCAGCCACAGCTGCAACACTCAGTCTCTCCAGTCTCGCCGTCGCTCACGCACGTCTCTCCCGCAATCTACGACAGTATGAATGTCCACCGGGAACCTTGGAAAGTCTCTGGCACCTATTTGTGCGCAATACCGACTCCTTTACTGCCATTAGCGAGCTCGCCAATAGCAATACCCATGACCGTTTGATTTCACCAGCAATGTCCGCCTCGTTCGGGAGAATCTTGCGTGGCGCTCATGCAAAGGATCGGTATTGTTCCCAAACTGTTCGTCGACCTCGCTGGGACACTGGCGCAGGGCAAGGCCGCTCGAGCAACGATCATAGTTCCGCACTGTATCCCCTTGATTCCAGTGGCATTCGGCGGGTGTCGCGATTGCCAATGAATGTTGGAGGCATGCATGGGGAGGCTCGAGGTCAGGAGTGTCCTTTGCTGGTCAAAAATCTTGGTGCTTTTGGCAGCCGGGGTGAAGAATTACGGGAGGCATGGCATCTTCTTCATCTGCGTTGTTCAGACTTTGTACGTGGATGAATAGAATAAATAAGTAATTTTTGAATTGGAAGAGTTTGTCTAAGTCATGTGAGATGTCGTTGAGGGCTCGAATGGACATGTAGTGTTTCGCAGAGGTGCTAGATGACGAGCGGGCACGTCGGACAACAGCGTTGAACTTGGGTGGCTGAACATTCCCACGACATAAAGTGCCAGCCGCCCGGAAACGCTCAAGGGGAGATAGCACCCAAATCAGGAAGTTTGTCCAAAATCGGACTCAGATCAAAACAATGACCAAATACCCTCGTACGGGGCCCCTGAGCGTTGGAGGTCGGCTGGGTAGGAGCCTGTGTTTGGCCATCATAATGGCAACTTATTCACACGCCACCTTAGAACTCCACGTGGACCAACCAGAATGAGCGCAACGCATTTTCCAATTACACGGTCGCCGAGTCGCCGACATTCTCAACGACCACCTTGTTTCCTGCGTTCTGTACTCATCTTGAACTGTTGCCCACAACGGACTTGCCAAGTTACCGTCAACGAAGAGTGTACCAGCAATGGCCGACCCAGTGGCAGCCAAATCCACCTTTCTCTGTATGTACATGTCGAACCACCCGGACACACTCGTCGCCTATGTGAGACACTTTGGCAAAGTCAAAGAGGTGGTGTCAAGTGCACGGATGGCATCAATAGACTCCAATGTGCGCATTTCTTCGATGGTTATGGTAACCTAACCAGCTCAATATTCTTAATTAGGGTATGGCACTTGAGTACGTCTTGAAAGGTGACGGCCCTAAAGACGCGAACCGAAGTGTTCGCGTTGAGTTCGATCCACCTCTCTCCGGTTACGAGGAGGTCAAACCGCGTTTACTTGGCATGACTGCCGATGCGCAGGAGTCACTGGGGATGGTTCGTCTCCACTCGTCCTCAATGAGCTATGCGCAAGTTATTGACCAATTTTCAACACACAGACCAAGAGACCGCAGATCAACTCATTTCATCTACCCCGGCAAGCCATCATGACTGTCATTCCGATGATCGCATTATTCTACGTAACGGCTTCGACTTACTACCCAGCATCTAACACTCTGTTCGCTCCAGGACGATACACCCATCGTGCCGTTGGAGATATTGCCTTACAGTGGATTTGGGGTATCACGATTACCCTTCACTCTTTGGAAGCACTATACACAATTGCCCTTTGCCGCCGGCACCGTACCCCTTTCATCGTTGGTGTACGCATTCCGATACTCTGATCTCATGCGAGGACTTACGACCCTTTCGATTTGCGCAGTTCCAATACGTCTTCGCTACTTTCTTGTGTGGCTTCCCGATTTTCACCGATTTACGCAAAAGGATACAGAAGGCTCGCATTGACTCAATTATGAAAGTCAACTAAGGTGGTTGATGATCATCGCAGTCCTTTCATCCAGTGGCCGTCTTTTGTAAGCCATGAACTCTGCACGGTGCAGCGTGCGTCTATGTTTATTCTCCTGATATATAATGTTGCTTGGATTACTCTGACATTCAGTATTGCGTGTACACGACAACGATATAACGAGCGGTCTTGAAATTCATCCTACACATTCTGCTGTGTGTGACATACCGGTCGTATTTTGTAGATGACCACGGCGACAACCATTCCAGAACTTCTAAGAGACGAACGTACATTCTGGTCTTGCTAGAGTTTCATCCACGTCCACCCTTTTGCAAATCTAATTGCCTGTGATGAGAGTGGTCGTCCTCGCGTTACGGTGAATTTTGATCGATTTCTGAAAAGGTTGCGAAGGCTGATGAAAAAAGTCTTGGCATCTGGACTGATCAACAGGTACCCTTCGTCAGCGTACCTATATTCGAGACGTAACGCTTCTACCGCATGATTCTTGCACAGCCGCTGATGGTGCTGGAGTGATTTATTCGAACTAGTTCTTGTTCCTGTCGCTCCTCGATGGATTCGGTCATGGACGATCTGAGGACGATGTAAATCCACCGGGTTTTGCCAAGCCAGAGTTTCATCAAACCATGGTTGAATCGCAAGTATTGCTTCCAACCATTAAGCACTGATCTGTCCCGAACGAACGATATCTGGTGCATGTGGACTGCTACGGCTATGACTCTTCCAAGGGCCATCAGTCCATTCCTCATTCATAGTTTCATAGGTTTCAATCAGCGACATGTCGTCGCTTCGTCCGCGAGGATCGTATTCTCGTCTCATGAACCACAGTCATTCATGGCGCGAAACAAACGGGTGGGAATGGTTTTGATGACGCTTCACGATGAAAGGTGATCGATGTCGGTAACCGATGCCAAGCGTGCGACTTCGACGTCGAAACATACTGCAGCCTATGCGACGGAGCCCCGCGACGTCGTTCCACACCACTGTTATGGCTAAAACCAAATTCTTGGCTTTCACTGATTTCATTTTTGGAGGCACCAGGAGGATCGCGAATCACTGTCTGGAACACGGACATATTTTCCGGCTGGTTAGCGAAACTATTCAAGTATTCCCTTATCAAATTCCACGCGCATAAGGCTCCGTCTCTACGGCTTGGGCGATCAATGCGTTTATGGCAATGCGGCACGAAGGCCGCCACGTTCAGGCATTACCGATCGTGAGTTGTTACACTAAAATATTTGACCCCACATGGACGCAAAAATGCCGTGCATGTTCCATTCAATGGAATCGATGAATTGATCGATCACTCCTCTGCTGACATGTCGTAAATTGACGGGATCCATCACCAGAGACCCTACCTTGCCCTGAAGAATGATCCTTTCCCTATGCGCGAATTCGTGGAGTTGTTAACAAGAAATATTCAAGTCGACCAATTTATTTGGTTTCCGAGAGTATTGTCAATAGATTTCCGTTCGACCACACCTACCAATCAAAAAATAAACATTCCTGGAGAAATTCGGAAATCCATCCAGCAGAGATCAAGCAATACGGCGATGTTACATCAGCATTATTATTCAACCGGTTTTCCGTATGTTTCGTATTCGCAGTCGTGAGGAACTCGGTGAGGCCCATCACTGATCTGTCTTCGACTAATTTCACCACCCTTGCTTTCCGCATGGTCAGCAATCTCGTATTCTCTCGCTGTCAAAAATTCTCCAATATCTCCACCGGAACAGCCACTGCACCTTTGAGATAAAAGGCATACACACTTGACGAAGAAGTAGACAAGCCCACCAGGTCTTTCTTTGCTCTATCTACTCTTCAAACAGCAGACAACTCTTCGTCATCTTTATTCACCATGAAGTTCACCATCATCGCTGTTCTCGCTGTGGTCGCCTCCACCGTTACCGCCAGTCCCGCCATTAAAAAGCGCAGCTGCCACGCCTTCAGTATGTGCGCTCTTTGGACAATTCTACATTGCATTAATCTTCGCTTGCACAGAATGCGTCGCTGCCCTTGCACCTGCAGTTGTGAGCTGCGCCGCGGCCGCCGCTGAGGATGGCGCAAGTAAGCAAATCCAAACAACCCCGTCTACAAATGTTCTAACCGTCACCTACACCTTTCCAGACCCTTTCGCAGACATCGAATGCTTTGCAGATGCTGCTGAAGACATTACTAATCCCGTAAGTTTGATTGGCCCCTCGGTCAAGGCGTATCCTCTGAACATATTTATCCCAGCCTTCGGCTTGCAAAGGCTGCTTCTAGACCTCGGTTCGTTTGATAGTCAGACATGTATACCTCGACACAATTGCCACTCTCGTTAAATTCCCATTCGAAACTTAAATATACTTATTTGACTGCGATTTTCCCTGTTAATGATTCACGAAATATGGAGAAAATTATCTGGAGACTGGGAACATGCCGACACTTTCAACATGACGTCCAGTGGTGATTGGCATTGAAGATCGCAATGGTATTAATGTGCACGTTCCAGAAGACCATAAGGTTGGTTATTAAATACATTTCCAGAGGATCAACTTCCTTTCACACATACAAAAGAACATACGTCGGGAATCCATGCACGAGTGATGGGAAATTCGTGGAACCTCTTAGCCACGTTTGTACCTATCAATAATACATTGTTCCACTGACCCTCCGCCTTTTCCACTCGCCTTAGGACCCATTGATATCTAGGGAAGGCTGGACACGAGCCTTGGAACCTCTCGACTACTATCGGTTCGTCTGGTATTCCCACCGTTATTTATAGCCCCTGGCCCAAAATTAGTGACTCGTCTCCCGGTCATCGATGCCGTTCAATTGTGAGGATGTTATGCGTTAAAGTGACTGCATAAATTAGGAAATAGTTGCGGAACATGTAGCGAGTGACAGAAACCGGTGTGCATATATCATGGTCGATTGTCCGGGTTTCAAAGCGGACATAAAAAATACAACTCCTTTGTCAGGTAAATTTGGTCAAGTAACCGGTAAATTGCCGAACAGTGCCCTGAATCTGACTCTCTATTGCGCACGATGGCGCCAACTTATGGGAACCAGACTGTGTGTATAAAGACCATTCACACTCCTATGAACGAGTTTCTGCTCCATCGGTCAAGCCTGGGACCTTACGCCCAATCTCGAGGCTGAAAGAATACGTGGTCAAAAATACCATCGATGAGCGTTCTTGCTCCTTATCTCTATTTGGAAGCACTCTTTGTCTTCGCAGTGTGGCTGCTCTAGAGATCGCTCAGATGGGCAATCGTTAAATGTCGAGTGAACCTTCCGGGTCCTCAACGTGAGGCCTACTTTTTCGGTGCGCCTTGGCCCAAGTTTTGATTCATATTCGATCTTCGACCCTTGCGACGTATATTTACCAACCATTTGGAAAGGTAACTTCAAGCAAATTTTCGATATCAACCATGGGATGCAATTCCATGAGCATGTCGCAAGTTACGGTAGCGCAGTAAAGATACATGGCATCTGCGGAGTCAGCCCGTGTTTATAATCTAATTGTCTCTGGCATTTACGACTGGGTCTAATTTTTAGGATGAGCAAGTATACCTCTCCGACCCACTTGCATTGCATCACATATTGGTGAAAGATCAGGACCTTTTCGAAGAGTCCCATATGACCATTCAGTGTGTTTTTAGTTCTCAACTCACAGTTCCATGCGCATTAATATTTTTACGCCTCCCACAGATGGAATCGATTATTATTCGGATATAGCTTGCCTGGGACATGTGGTGACATATTTTGCAAGATCGAATCTTCATTGAACCGAATATTAATAGTTCTCGACAGGTGCACACCACAAACGGCAACGCAAGATGCTCAATCCAGTCTTCTCCGCAAAGCATATGCGGTCTCTCACTCCGTTGTTCTACCAGATCACAAAGGAAGTGAGCGCAATTTATCCATTTTGGCGTCTATTAATGCACTTGTTCTTCGCAGCTTCGTGATATCCTCGTGGAGAAAGGAAGGGAAATTGAGGTCAATATGTCGGAATGGATATCCAACGTTTCCCTCGAAATCGTAGGTCAAGCTGGGATGGGATATTCATTTGAAGTATTCGATAAACACGCCGAAAATGAATATGCCAACTGTATCCGTGAACTCATGTGCGTCTACTCTACTATATCTCCTACTAGTGACATACCCACATTTGAATGACCCACACCATGGTGTAGTCCGAGATTATCTAGTCTCGAAGCATACGTGATATTCCTACCGCTTCTCGTGAAACTCGGGCCCCGGTCCTTTCGGCGCTTGCTCGTTAAACTGATTCCTTCGCGGCGAATCCAGCGCGTAAAATACATCATCGATACCATGTATCGAACGTCGCAAATAATACTAGAATTGAAAAAGCATGCTATTGCGCAGGGCGATGAAACGGTGTTGAAACAGGTAGGGGAAGGGAAAGATATCATCAGCGTCCTGCGTGAGCATATAATTCCCCTTTATCAAAGCCTGAATTTTCTGAACGAGTGTGTGGCTAGTGAGGGCGAAGCAAAATATTTCCGACAGTCATTCTCTACCTGAAACAGAGCTCTTGGCACATATGTCGTTCGTAAACTTCAACCTTTCACTTATATTGTTTGGTCCCGCTCATTTTTTTTTGACGAAAACAACATATTTAAGATTAACAGTACACTCATATTTGCTGCGCACGATACGACATCGTCCGCCATGTCTCGAATCCTCCACGTACTCTGCCTTTATCCTGATGCACAAGAAAAGCTGCGAGAAGAAGTCAAATTGACGATGTCCGGTCGCAATGAGCTTTCTTATAGTGATGTAATGGCTCTTCCTTACCTCGACGCCGTCTGTCGGGAGACGTTACGCCTGTATGTTGTAACATAATCCACTCCTGAAAGGACAGTCATTGTCTTTGGTCAATAACAGATATCCACCTATCCTTTCCTTGCAACGAACGTCAGTCCCTCACCTTGCTCCAAACATCACAACCATCTCACTTAAAATAATCGTCTTAGCGCGCTCCAAGAAAGCGTCATCCCACTGATGTACCCTGTTAAAGGGCCAGACGGTTCGATAATCAATGAAATACCAATCGCCAAAAATCAAGGAATCATTGTTGGAATTCTCGCAGCAAATAAAAACCCCGATGTATGGGGTCCCGATGTGGATGAATGGAAGCCTGAGCGGTGGATTGGTCCATTGCCGAGTTCCGTGTATGACGCACATTGTCCCGGAGTTTATTCCCATACGTACGTATCATGCCCCTTTTCGAAATGCTCTTGAGAGAGCTAATGGAGACGCTGGCAGATTGACGTTTCTGGGAGGTGGCAGATCATGCATGTACGACCTTCCTTCTCAATCTCATCTGAGAACTGTTTATTCAGCGTGCTTGACAGAGGATTCAAATTCGCTGAGCTTGAAATCAGTACGATTGCCCCTAAATTTTACCCGACCGGAGATAATTTTCCATTTCGCAGAAAATTGCCATTTCTCTCCTCGTAGAGAAACTTAGATTTTCCCTTCCAGATAACGAAGAAAATATCTGGAAGCAGGGAGGCATACAGTCGCCTTCAACAAGAGGGCGAGTGGGTGAAAGGCCATTTTTTATGGAAAGCCGGACTGGCCAGCTTTGTTTTCGTACCTCGATGTGATTAGCAACCACGATTGGTCATCTAGACCCCGGAAACTATCTGTGTGAGAGAAATCAATTTCGCCTGTTGTGAGGTCGGTTGCCAAATGCGGTAACTGTGCTGTGTGACCGACGACTGTAAGGTTCCAAGTCTTTCGACGGGATCGAGTGATTGATTACAATGTTTTTTTCAGGTGCATGCAATGCGCTGGAAAATTAGGTGACATGCATGCTTTCGAGGGATGTATTGGTATATCAGCGTGCCGAGGACAAACAGCGTTTCCGTGTACTGTCCATATTGCAACGGAATTTCCATAGTAAAATTGGATATAGTATTATTGGCTGATACCTAAGAAGCCGAGCTACTCTAACCAATACATTGTCGTACGTCGCTCGTACGAAAGATGCATAGCACGTCGAGCGCTTGATGGCAGTGTCTGCCATTAGGCTCCGAGTGAGTTGTACTTTACGGGATTGCGTCGTAAAATATGAGAACGATGAGGAATTAAGCTTAAGCTTGCGTTGAGTCGGTCTGGGGGATTTGGGTGATAAACATGATATTTCTACGACGAAGCGGCGGTCCTAAATACATGAGTGCTAAAAATATATGACTCGACGATTTCTGGAGAGTCATAGAATTCGGTAGATTGCGCGGGAACGACATCAAATTTTCTCAAATGGTTGGGAGAGTCTTTTAGAATAATTTGGAGTGCTGGAACGACGCATATAGTCAACCGCAGGATGCAAAAGACCGGAATACCTATGAAAACGGTCTGCGTCTCGAAATCGAATATGAACGAGTGAATGGAACGCCCTGGAACTTCGTAGACGACTCAAGGGTATTCTAAGATACAGACTGGCCAAAGGAGAAAGGGATCGTCGGCTGAGCAGTTCGAGGAGAACGACTTGGATAAAGAAATGTGGCGTGGGAATCGAGGACAAAGGGAACCGAAAGTGGTAATTGTGGCCACAGGTGTCTGCTCATCGATAGTAAGCGTTACTGCGAGAGCACAACTTGCGGGGTGCCTTAGATATTTCATCAGGACATTGTCCTAATAAACGTCTTTCGACTTATTACTTCAGTGATCCTTAGAAAACCATCCGAAGCCTTGTATTCAGGCGCTTCTTCACCATTTGACAGTGTTTGGTTAAATGTAGCATACAGTACTGGTTGTAATAGTAACTTCGAATAACAAACTTGATCATTTGTTGTAGTTCGATCCGCCCGATGAATCCCTTCTAAGTGAGTAATGAAAGTTGTTGTTAGTAACCTTAGAATCCATCAAAATTATACTTAGAATGCAATTGAATTTTCTATCGAGCCGGACTACACGTTGTGTAATGTAGTAATCCTATGTCTAATAGACGTCAACGGTTACAAACTAATTCTAATGTCATCGCCAGATAGTAATGAAAGTATGAAAAATGCTACTTGTTGAAAGTAACAAAAGTATCGCTAGAGTGAATACTCAGCGCCAAAGGAGGGAATAAGTGAAAAGGAGCGCATATAACCACTTTTCTAATGAACCGATCGGACTATCGAAAAGATCGTTAGCTTGCAAGGCTCACGAAACCTAACATATCCTACAGCAAGTCATCTAATTTTCCAGCACATTGCATGCACCTGAAAAAATATTGTACTCAATTACTCGATCCCGTCGAAAGACTTGGAACCTTACAGTCGTCGGTCATACAGCACAGTTACCGCATTTGGCAACTGACCTCACAACAGACGAAATTGATTTCTCTCACACAGATAGTTTCCGGGGTCTAGATGACCAGTCGTGGTCGCTAATCACATCGAGGTACGAAAACGAAGCTGGCCAGTCCGGCTTTCCATAATTGTTGCCATGGAAGGTTTCAGTGCTGTAGAGGTGTACGACGACTGCAAAACTGTAACTTGCTACGTATTGTTTTAGTATTAGTTTTTTTTCTCTTGTTGTTCTTTTGACACTGAAATCCTCACAAGATTAAACGGAAATCTTGGGAGACAGTAAATAAACTAAATTATCCATGCCCGCACGGACGCGAGTACATACGGACAGGAATCAAACGCGCCGCTCGATTCGAGCGTCTTCATGAACTTCGTATCCTCTGCGCTCGCCGCCGAACCCGACGTGTGCATCTTCTGGAATCCGTTCCCCAACCGAAGCGTAGCACATATCTGAACTCCGAGAAAAATTAATGGGAGGGAGACATGGGTACCTATGAATTCTATCGAGTCAAATCGAGCTTAAGCACTCTCCTTCCACCAGTGGCTGGCTAAGAGCCAGATTTTCAAATCCGCGGCTCGACTGGCTCATAATCGAGTTGGGCTGAACAGCGCATAGAACTTGTGGTGTCGGAAAGTATCATGAAATCTTACCTGCTCCGCCACTCGTAAGATTGCGAGGTTGTCACATACAGATACTGTACTCGTATTCGAGGAAGAGACGCCATTGTATTGTCAAGTGGATCGCAAACATTGAGCATTTCGGCAGACTTTCGTCGTAGACTATGTGGGCGTGAAACATTGTAATACCCCTCGTATTCACTTCCTTTTTAATGGGCAGATTATCGAAGTGCACGGGTAACAATTTTCAGTAACGCCTAAGTCGCATGCAGTGATACCGTCGTCGACGCAGATGTATTCGTGGCCTTGAAGACATCCGAGAATGCCGTTCCCGCAGAATGTCTCGGATTCCGGTGGTTTCAACTTGCATTTGCATGAAGAGGGCATGGGACATATTAGCTGATTAATGAATCATATTGGGACACAGATTCTTCAAGGATTAAATCGTAGGAACGTACTTGTCCGCGTTCCAGAATATCTACAGCGGTGCCCGTGGTAGACGGAAACACAGCGAATCCAACAATAATAGCAATCAATTTGATCTCGGAAACTATCAGATATAATGATGACCTTCCCAAGTAAAAACCACAAGTACCTGCATTGGAGATTTTCCTTAGCCCGATTGACTGGATAGAAGTGGAATTGAGGGTTGCGAGTTGTGAGTTGCGAGTGGGCAATCAACGCAATTTATAGATAGTGCACCCTAGGATCCGCCTGTGCTTTCAAGAAAGGTCAAAGTGAGCGCGCTGTCTCACGACGTCTCGATGTTCTAGATTTGACAGTGGTTATGATGGAGCGTTAAAAGCTCGCTGATTCTGCTCCTTCCGCGGGATAATTAAGGGTTTGGCTTGGATGACCACTTCAATGTACGACTGTGAATGTAGATCATGCAGATACAAAGCAGAAATCGACATTCTTACCTGCGAAGGTGGCTCTATTCATCCATGTGTTGACCAGTTCAATACACGGGACATGGGATTGTAAACGGCCCGTCACTCTTGCCAAGTCGTTTGTTGTACGTGGTGTACAGGCTTTGCATGTCCGACACGTATCTGATGGCGCTTGATGGCGTCCATCACAGCAGGTCTTTGTCACTTCCAAATGTTCACATGTCGTTTCATTGGAGCACGAGATTGGGCGGTGCACGCCGCTGTTTCCTTCCACGCGGCGTGCCAAACAGTTGAACACAGCCACTGAAGTTTTTATATCCTCGTGACGGCGCCACTTCATGGAGACAAAGGGCACACAACTGCGTCTCGCAATGCGCTTTACCTGCGGGTATGTTTACTCTCTTGTCTATTAGATTATTGACTTATTCTTGTGTTCTCGTAGCTATTCGTCGGAAGCAAGTTCGGAAGTCAGTCCTTGGTGATCTTTCTGAGCAATTTCAGAGGGGATAATTGCAACCCTTCCAGCTCACACTCTGGAACTGACTTGATTTCCCGTACGCATGCTGGACATCATCTCTCGCTCACTCACCGGTTAAAAAAGGACGAGTGACACATATCGATCCGAACGACTGTGCTTCAAGTTTGCGGCAACGGCATAGGCTCACGAACGGTATTACATACGACCTAGTCCATTGCTTGCTCTCCTCGTGGTTGATCCATTCTTCAACCCTTCCATACATATGATTTCGAAATTGGACAAGAACAAAGAACGTGTCTTATTTGAACACCATATTGTGCTTCCATCAATATCCCTCACACGCACTCTGTCTATTCTCAAGACCCTCCCTCATCTCGGTTCAGATTTCAAACTTCCATCAGAACTGAACGCCAATCTCTGGTCTTGACCAAGGGTTTATCTGGGTCGAAGCATCACCTCATGCCACCGCTGCGGATCCACCTATTTCATCTTCGAAGCTCGCCGTCGATGGTGATACGCTGACGTTTTCTTGCAGAGAAGGAAAGGGCCATTATACTCCATCCAGAAGCATCTTGATGTGCTATGTCATTGTACCTCTTCTTGCATTGACTTCGGCGGCCTCTTGGCATTGTAGAAGTCAGATCAACCATTGTAATGATCCAGTTCACACGGAAATTGGAGAGCGCCTACGGTTCCCTCAACTCAAGTTCGTTTGCACGTGTTTTGCAAGTCCATTGCGAATCTATTTAACCGACCTCCTCTCTAGACAGCTGCATCATTGATTTCACTTGCGATTCGAGATGAAGGTATGGACGTGACATTGTTATGACGCTTGACGTTCTCCATTCTGACACACTTCAAATCATTGAAGATATTTGCACAAGCATCAATTGCGGTCGTCGCTATTCTGTCTGCCATGGACTTTGCTGCTGCGCTCGCCACAGGAGGTTCAAATGCAATGAATGTTGGACTCGCAAAGGTGCTTTATGAAATTTATTCATCAAGCGACTAGCATTGACTTGCTGTGGGCTCCAATAGCGTCATTGCCCTCCTCCATCCTGTCCTTGCGACGGAAGTCTGGCACCTAGTCTATTTTGCGGCAATGAAACGGTCGATCCTCGCTGCACCCATGGTCATATTTTTCAGTGTTTCTCCAACGGTCAGACGTGCGACTCGGGCCCAAAGTTTTCATGTACGACGTGTGGGAAGCCTTCTTGCCCTTGAGTGAAAGCGAGTACCCGGAGTTGCCTGGCTCGGTCGGCCTGACCCCACAATGTGATAATAATACGTAGCAGTATATGGTTGTGTGCTTGACATCAAAACGGCAGTGTCCCATTTGTAAGGCAAGTGGGGACAAGGCTGGAATTTAGGGTGCGATATTTTTGCGACGACTCGAGCCGAGCGGCCCCCTTCCTACCCAGGACACAAATTCTAGAGGTGGTTTTCACAATTCCATTCCCGGAGGAACATAATCGGTTAACTAACCGTCGTAGATTGGCATGGCAGTGTTATAGTATTTGTGGTCTGTGATCCCAGTCTTCGCTTACTGCATGCTCTAGTTTGAATTTGCGAGGTACGATAATAAGCTTCCAATGAAAGCTAATGGATAATTGGCTTCTACTGCTCAAATGTGGATGGTACAATAACGCACATAGATTGAACTCATACAGTGGCTAAACAATTGCGGCAAAAGATAGCGAAGCAGAGCGACAAGATACATACGTGTCCGGAATGACGGAGTCGAGCATACATCCTAATTGACTATCATAAACAGCACTAGTGGTTTTACCAGTCGTTACAGTTCCCAAGAAGAATACGGGGAGGTGTCCGAGGGGGAGGTGTCCAGGGGGAGTTGTCAGCTTCATGATACGCAATAAATAAGAGGTTTGTGTCCAAAGAAAGCGGAGCATCCGATCTTATCTCTTGCGGAAGGGTGTGGAGTGTCCAGCTTCTTCTTACGCAATGAATAGGAGGTTCGTGTCCTGGGGAAGCGAGCATCCGATTGTAAGGATCATTTTCCCATGCGAAACGGTGTGGACGACGTACAATGGGATGAGAACTACTGAGTTGAGGTTTCTGCTTATATCTCCTTCGCAAAATTTCACTGGAGGCAACGATTATCTGAGCTAGTACAATTGATTGGACGGGGCTAAAGATTTACCGTATGTTGACGAGGAGTTCTTGGTAGCTTTGGTTCTGGTTAGCTTCTGTGCAGACAGTTAGATATAGTCCGTAGCGATGGAGGCTGAATGCATAGGACGAACTAAGACAAGACGTGAATGCCTGATGAGACACCGAAATGTTAAATCAGCTGCTCGTAGTGCAGATGATATTTGCACTCACATAGCTCATGGCGCCAGTCGCATTCCCAGCCTCCGTCGTAGTATCAGCGCTCGTCTGCGAGTCTTTGCATCCACTCCACGATATCTACAAAGGCGATAAATAAGCAAACGGAAAATCCCTCGAAAACACCTCGAATGAACGACTTACAACATCAGCTGGACTCTGCCGAATCAATCTTGCCTTTCTCAATATCCTGTTCACGTCCCCACCGCCGCCGCTCAAGGCCACAGGTCGTCCAGATTCGTTGATAGCGTGGACTTCTTTTAGGCTGCCATTTGACGAGTACTGGTAGATGGGGGTTAATTAGTTGAGGAGATTTATGATGATTAAGGAAGAGATATACGATGAATGGAAGATCTATTGGTGGAAAAAAGGTTAGTGCAGGATGACGGTTATAAGGGATGAAATTGTTTTGCCTAGGGCAGAGCCAGAGTGACACGACTTCGGAAAATGTCAGTCATGTTTTTTTCAGAGGATCAGAGGAGGAGACATACGTCGAAAATAGCCTGAAGAACCGAGAATATTCAATGCTTTCGGAGGCGAACAACGCATGATGATCAACTCACCGTCAAGCGGCATCCGCTTGGAAGAGGTTTGACCTAAAAGAAACAGTCAATAACAGCCCGCTTCGTTCACCAATGGTTCCCACCATTATTTCGTGCATTTCCTGATGACCATCGAAAAAATCAAAAGATAGTAATAAATTTAAGTGCAACGTACGTCGTCCAGAATATGTCCGTTTTTCTTGTGATCAAGCGGGAACACCACTGCAATATAATTGTCAACTTAGCACTGGCCGCCTCTGAACCGAAACGTACATTCGTCATATCCATCCACCTCATCACCATTGCGGTCTCTAATCTGTGCGCCATGTCCCGAATCTTCGCACCCATCAATTGACAGAGCTTGTAATATGATGATTGACCGAAAATTCACTCACAATGGAAGACAAGCGAATCGTGTGGTCGTGCGTCGCGCACAAGCCATTTCATCGCATCGATCATGTTCTGCCTGGTCGGCCTCTCGCGCGGGGTCTTCCCGTCATCGGTGAGGAGTACGATGTCTTCGGATCTGTATTCATAATATCCTTCGAAAAATACGGTTTGAAAAGAAAGTAAAAATTGAATCGCGTGAATGGCGCACGGATCAGGAAACTCCGAACGTTCTTCGCGTCGTTCACACACCCCTTGAGCACGTTTGGCGTTCCGCGATAGTTGATACCAATCTAACCGCACACAGTCAAAATGTTGTACATGAGGAAGAGTGGGAAATATCTACGTACGCAAAGCGCTTTCTTCCGTCCTGTACACATAGAATATTGGAAATGCTGAGTTCCGCATTGTTGCGTCGTTGTGGGCGGCATGTGAGGGGTTGGGAAAGCCACTGATTATCCAATTATTGGAGGGCGGGTCAAGTTGAAAAAATGGCGTACAAGTTCCTCCACTGCCGCTGGGGCGAGATGCATGGGCGTGGGTTGGTCGAACTGCATCTAATTAGAAACGAAACTCGTGAGTTTTCGTACGGTATTGCTCCAATTCGTCACGCACGATGGTTAGAAGATTGCACGACATGCGTCGGTTTCACAGGTTGCGATGCTTTAGAGTGTTGAATTAGCTTTGATTAATTGACCGGGAAAGACCCTTGATTACCGTGAACATGTTGCACAGGTTTCGCTGGCTTAGGGGGTTTCACCAATCCTAAGCCGAGAAACCAATATCCATAAGCTGAACAACCCAAAATTACACCGTAACATACCTGGAACTGGGTGGGAATGCTCCGGCCGCGGAGCGTAGGTGGTCTGCAGATGCGTCGTGGACGTGTGGTGCGTATGGTGCGTATGGTGTGCATGTGTCGCATGATGGCTATGGTGATGTTGTTCCTTCTTTGGTGGTCTGGATTTCTTCGGGCGCTCGAAACTGACGTGTGGGATGATCAGTTTCGGCGCAGACAGAGTCCGTGGCCTGCTGTAGCAATTGAATTCCCAGTTTCTTGTCATCAGAAACTGAACATACATCGGAGGACGAGGAACAGTGCGAACCCCGCTGTCGCTCGCAGAGGTGAACAAGCTAGTGTGCTGGTAAGATGGAGAATCATGGGCGGTGAAGTTCGCGAACTCACGGTGGTGCTGGAGCGAGAAAGCCTCCTGGACCCGGTGCGGGAGTGTGTCCATTGTAAGGGTCGTGAGGTCTCCTAAGTATATTATGTCAGAACAACGCATACCTGTCAATACGACTAACTCACGGAGTCGGCATCCTGTCCCACAATCCATCAACATCGTCAGCTGGATGCGTCACGTCATCGTACGCACCTCGGAGAAGGGCTTGGAGCCTTGAATCCACCGATATGCTGGCTCGCCCCACCGTTGAACATTGTGGTTGAAGTTTAAGATGCAAAGAGCTTGGGAGTCATTCGGATCCCGAATCAAGCTTGCTTAGCCAGAGACCACAAACGCCGCTCTGCGCAAACTGCCAAAAATAGAATGATGGAATTACCTAAGCACTGCGAAAACAAAGGAAATGGGTGTCGGCGGTTATGTCGCACCACCTGACCAAAATGTTGCCAGGGCCTGTGAGCTTGGTTAAATAAGTCTAGCCTGTTCCAGTCCGAACGACCAGGCTTTGTGGACAAAACTCATGGGTCACTTCACAAGCGGATCGACAGCACAGCCTACTTATGGAATAATCTCCCATCAATAAGTTCGGACTGATGAGCTGAACTCTTACGAAATGGTTGCGAAGCGAGCGCGTGGTGACACTAGTGAGTCACCAATTGTCTGTGTGCGAAAGTAGTTGTTCAAAGAGTCATACTTCCGGCAGCGTTAAGGCCGCAATTCTCACATATACGACACCACAGGTGCTGCTACGTGGCTTTGCAGCTTTGGCTATACCTTGTTCCAGACATGGGCGAGAATAACGACGAACCGTGGACACCTGAAGCTCTCAAACTTCTCGAGATCATTGACGTAATCGCCTTCCATCTTGAACATCCACGCGATCTTCTTTCATTCTCCCTAGTCGCCCGGATATTCGTCGACGAAGTTCTCAAACGACACATTAAATACAGACATGTCTGCGCCTACGAACATAACCGGAAGATATGGAAGGAACTCAAGTTATTTCCCGACCGGACGCGAAACGTTCATACGTTATCTCTAAGCTTTAGCGGTAAACCCATCAGCCCAAGCACCCGCGTTGCGAACGAAAATGCCATGGTTGATGCCGTTCGGTACATGACAGGCCTTTCCTGTCTGAAAATAACCGGCAATCGTTTCGTTCGTGGCGACTTCGGCGGGCTAAACAAACTCCTGGCGGAAGTTTGCGCCCTCGGCGGTCTACGTACGTTGGAGATAAAAGTATTCTCCCTGGGGATACACGATTTCGAGGCGTTATGTGGAGTGAGTAATATTTTTTCCTTCGTTGGGCCAATCATTTCGATACCATATTTCAGTTGTCGAATCTTGTTGAGCTTTACATCAGGTCGAATTGTGGTCCTTCAACCGTTTCACCTGGCCTCAGCCGATTTCTAACCGGAAACCTTACTCTGGAGGTGCGTTCACATCTCACACTGCAACTTCTATTTCAAAACATTTCGATTCACCATCAAAGCGGCTTCGCCTCAATTTCAACCTAATCCCCGCGAACGCCCTCGACCTGACGGACTACCTGCTGAGCGCTCAGATGCCTCATCTACGCTCACTGTCTTTGAGCATGTACCTGACTCCAGCGTCAACACTTGCGATGGCACCATTCATTGGAGCTCATCCAACCATCGAATCATTACATCTCAAGTTTGGCGGGGAAGAACTTATGCCCCGACTCTCACCAGGCTCCCTCCCACTACTCAACGAACTTCACTGCACAGGGAAAATGCTGGAGGATATCACGAACTGTCCTATAAATACCCCTCGTGCCATCAGGAAAATAGGCGGTTTCCGCGGCTCACATAGCGATCTGGAATCGCTGACTTTCAGGTTTGCGGACCTCACTGCGATGAGAGAAGTTGAAGGTGTGCGGTTTGACTCGTTAATGATGTTGCGAAATCTGGCGGCCAAATGCCCTCACCTCGAATCAATGTGGGGAATCTCGATCTCAGGTTATCCGAAGGAAGACGCGGGAGTCGAGGAATTTAAGGTACTTCAAAAATTAATTCATCACTTATCACATCCTCAAATGATGGCACGTCCAACAGCTGCAGTGCATAGATGCCATATCCCACTTCAAGTATCTCCGCACATTCCGGGGAATACAGCTCTTCAAAGATATGGAATTGGAAGGTGCCCGAAGGGAGAATGAAAATGTTCTTACTAGGCTCATTTCGTTAGTCCCAACTTTGCATGAGCTCGATATATGGGGCGACACGGACCATGCGAAGAAATTGATTGTTGTGGAGAGAAAAGGTGCTGGTTTCACCGCAAGCATTGCGAAGGAATCCCTTTCTGGTGAAATAAGGATTGCGGTGCGTAAATTATTCTAAATTAATGGTAAGGTTGATGGCTTATGGTCATGTTCTGTAATTAGAGCCACTTTATGCATTGCCATTCACCAAATATTGCGAGTGTCATAAGCCCTGACGGTGCCATTGAATATTCATCGAATGCGGTCATGTCGGCAATGGGAACACCTTGACCGGTGATTTTGCCCTGTATAGTCAACGCTACTGAGCTTTGTACGCTGCATATGCCGTAGCAAGGCAGGAACCTGTATACTAAAGAATCAATGACATTTGGAAATGAAGATGATGCGCTCGTATTGGAATTGACCTGAGCCCCACCTGACGGCTTTTTTTACCCCAAAAGAGCAGGGCCAACGCGCGGCAGCTTATGCACAAGTCTCCGTGTCCTTTACATTGGGGATTGACTTGTCAGAAACACTAAGGAATTAAATGACCGTCGGGGCAAATTTTCTAAGATAAAAGCAATGACATTGGACACTGTCGTGGAGCAGCCTTTGCACCACGCCAGACCGTTTCGTTTTGTATTGCGAAACTTCACCGACGGTGGATTTGACATTTGTTTTGGAGAACACATGGGGTGGCTATCATTCTCGAGCTACTGTACAGATCATATTTCGCATTCCGTGAAACGAAGAACGCGCGGGGAGAATGGAGTGCTTCAATTATGCACGTTCAGCAAGAAAGCTTGCCACACTGCTGGCATGACTTCCTAACGCCGAAAGTACAGGTGGCGCCGCTTGGGTTGCATTGGAAAACGTCTCCATCGGTGCACGCCTTATTGATCTTTTCATTTCCACAGAAAAGGCCACTGACGCCATTGCAGCGGCATTTAGATGCGGTGCAGGCACGCTGTCGGATGAAGGTAAGTATCCTCAATGAGCTGAGATTTTGGGTAACTATACCTTTTCGAGACCACCATCGTCGGCAGGAACGGGGCCAGGAACTTGAGCATTGACAAGCCCGACTGCTGCAAGGACGAGACAGATGCTGATGAACTGGTAACAGCGGGAATAAGCCAGAGGTGAAGCATCAGTTCGACATGAGCTATACCTTCATATCTGAGATTTTGTTTGGATACGAGTGTGCTCTGGAGTGTTCAAGAGAACTGGAGTCAACTGAAAAACTATGAGCTTTTATACACCTCGAGGGAGGGCCTTGGCATTTCAGGTAAGACTTGGCACAATTGGAAGAAGTAGAAGTGACATAGACCCGGTGTACCGTCAACTACATGATGGCACAATGGCACAACATTTCCCGATGTCTGTGGTGATGATGAAAGCAACCCATGCGGTGGATGAATGATCAGGAATTAGAAGCGCGTTTAAAACACCACCAGAAGGTGCTGAATTAAGGCAACATGATTGGGTTGCATGTGGTCGACTTCGCCGAGATTCAATGAGGTGTGATAATTTCCCCGGGTGTTTCGACGAATGGTACACAAAATGTAGTAAAGGAATCAATCATGTAAAAAAATGGGCCATACATTATTTGTTCGTGAACACTCACTCAACAGAGAAAAGAGCAGAAAGGACCGCTGCTAAAGTCGTCCCCATTTCCATCAAACCTACGCGCTGACCAACGTTCCGAATTTCAACGGTTGGCGCCAGAGTGCTTCGCGGGCTACCAAGTCATTATCACGTGCATTTTTAATGCAGCCAAGCAATGTTTGCAAAGAAACTTTCTGGCAACGACAACAGCTGACCGGAAAATCACATTTCTGATGCCGGACGGATCAGGGACGCTAGAAGAGAGTTGGCAACTTCAAATACAGTCATGTATGATGGCGTCTGCTAACTTTGCGTTTGTGGTGCAGCCTCTGGGAACGCGGAGGAGGATCTACTCACGTAATAATACGATATGCGGGGATGGCCTCGAATTTTGTCGTCACCGTTTGCTGAATGCCGAATTTGTGAATATGATTACTCTCCAACTCACACTCCATTCACCGTGATGCATCGAAACGAGATTTGCATCGGGAAGTCCATGGAATGAAATGAGTCCGACGGATTTCCACGGTCGCATGAACTCGGGCTTGGCGGAATACTTCGAGCCCCAATATCAGAAAGGAAGGAAACAATAATAAAGAGCATTCCAGGTTTGCCGTAACTTCGATTAGCCGTTTAGATGTCTGAACCACGTCAGTACTACGGCACAGTGAAAGACCAGGTTTGAGAGAAAGCACAGCACCTACAGTATTGGACCTTGGGATTCTCGCACTGCTTGGGAGGTCATCCGAACCTAAACATCAATATTTGTATAATGCTCTGAGACTCTGAGCGGTCGTACTTGAAAGACATTTGATCCACTGTGAGACGGGTGAAATAGGTCTTCAAGTTGACACCATTCAGGATATTCCAGGACAGGAAACAACAATGCAATAGGAGAAGGCACCGCGACGAGCATTGTTCTCGCGGCAACGTGTTTGCCACTGTTTGGTTCGACCTCCCTGCCATCTTCCTTCAGTCTTCCGGCATGCGTCAACTTGAAAACCTATTTCACCCGTATCACAATGGATCAAAATGTAACTCCAAGTAATGACATTCAGAGCATTATACAAATATCACTGGATTCCGGATGATGACCACTCAAGGACCACCAGAATCCCAAGTTCCAAGGGGTACGTTAACCCAGGTGTTTCGTCATGCTGTAATACCGACGCGATGTTGACGGCTATAGGCGCCGCTTAGGGCGGAATCAAAGCTTACAGTGCTTTGCATAAAAAAAGGTAGTTTCGTTTTCGCAGAAAAATTGATTATTATTATTTGTTGTGCCAAACTTGTGCCAAATTGTCTTCGGGACTGCGGGTGAAAAGCTTTGAAGTGCTCTCAGATGACCGTACGGTACGGGTAGCTTGAGTGTAGTGAACCAACTGCTCGTCGTCAGAGGCACCACGAGCAAAAACTGTCCATCCGGGTCATGTCTAGCATGGTTGACCAGGATTCATGACCACTTGCGGACAGATCACGATTTACCCGCATGTGGTATAGTCGTGACTGATGGCCACGAGTTTACAACACCAAACAATAATAATCAATTTTTCTGCGACAAAAATGGAACGCATCAAACATTTCTTTATTTGTGATTCGCTCCATTCTGACACCGGGACTCAATCAATTCCCACCAAGCCCGAGTTCATACGACCCTGGTAATCCGTCCAATTCATTTCTGCGAATGAGCCTCTGATACAATAACTCGTTCCGACCCATGAGGTGAAGGCAGGACAGACGAAGGTACGAGTGAAATAATATTCACAATTCGACTTTTCAGCAGCAACGGTCGGCGAACGGTAAGGTTTGATGTCATCCACACATATAATAATTTGAAGTGAGTGGATTTACGTTCCTGGAAGGGACACTACAAGCGCAAAACTAGTAGACTTGCGCCTGAACTTTCTAACAATGTCAGAAAATGGGTTCCCGGTCAGCTGTTCTCATTGCACGAAAACTTCGCCACAAGCGCTGCTTGGCATGCATTAAACCACACGGGGTAATCATTTGCCCGTGGTACTCTCGCAAAGCTCTCTGGCGCCTACCATTGAACCTTTGGAAGTCCGGTTCGCGCGTAGGTTTTGATGGAAATTAAATATTCACGCCTAGTATGCTCCTGTCGAACCAGTCCTTCCAGCCGCTTTCTTTGTCAGGTGAGTAGCCATGGATAAGTAATGTATGGTCTACATTTTCGCAACCGATTAATCCATTTACAAGAATTTGTGTACCATTCATCGAAACACCGGGCAGACCATATCCCGTATCACTATTCCCTACGAAAATCGATCACATGCAACTGAATCACGTTGCCTGGCTTAAACATGCCTCTAGTTCCGGGTCATTCATCGACCGCACGGACCGCTTTCATCCTCGCCACAAACATCGGGAATTTTTTTGCCATCAAGTAGTTGGCGGTGTACCGGATCCACTATATGCCACCGCTGCTTTAGCCAATTATGCCAAGGTTTGTCTGGGCACTCCCTCGGATATAGACTTATTACAGATTTGCGATTACCCACAGTTCCACTCATTATCCAAACAACAGTCTTCGAAATGAATGTACGCTTTGTATCACACTGATGCTTCGCCCCTGAGCTGAAATTCCCTGGTACCAGCTCATCCGCTTGGCTCTTGTCCTCGCCGCCGTCAGGCTTGTCGATGCTGCATATTCTGGCCGACTTCTCCCCACCGACGGTGGCATCGAGAGGTACCGCTACTTCAAGTCACTGCTCCTGTCGGGGATGCTTTCATGCTTACCACCATCACACAACGCGCCTGCTTATTGACTCAATGTCCTTGTAATGGCATCAGCGGCATTTTCTTCGGAAACAGAAACAGTTTAAAAGTTGTCGAATGCATTTACACCATTGATACCTTCATCGGTAAATATGGTCCCTGGCCATCCCGTCCTCTGGTCGAAGGTGTCTGTATACTTCCCATTCTCCAAATAATTTCTTCATTATCTGACGGGGAAAACTGAAATTTCTGAATGAGGAGAGCGATGACGATTTCTGTCAAACAGGTCGACGTCAATAACGATGAATTGATACGGGTTACATGTACGGCTTACTCATTTCAAGCTCAGAGAACTTAAATCCTCTGGGGGGTAAAAGACGAGTAAGTAACTTCTCAAATAGCGACGAGACGCAGGGAGAAGACATACATGCATGCTCTGTTGCCCGCCATAAATGTCAGTCTACCAGAAACGATGTGTCCGTCAATTTTATCGCAAACGCCATGGATTCAAAAACCTTGACACGCACATATGAGGGTACACTCCAGGTATGCGTGCGTCCAGAACTGAACTGGGCAGCGTATTGAGCCACCGCTCAGGCTTCCATTCCTCCGCATCGGGACCCCATACATCTCGATGTTTGTTTATGGCAACAATTCCGACGAAGATCCCTTGGTTCGCGGCGATTGGTATTTCATTGATCGTCGAGCCGTCTGATCCTTTGACGGGGTACATCAACGGAACGACATGTTCTCGGAGAGCGCTAAAACGATTATTGAAGTGAGACCGTTGAGGTCAGTGGCGAAAGGCGAAGGACTGACGTGCGCTGCACGAATGGGGCTGGTGGATACCTGTGATAATACATACAATGAATGAAATTCACGTAGCGGAAGGAGACGTTAACAACGTACAGGCGCAAAGTTTCCCGACAGACAGCATCGAGATACGGAAGAGCCATTACATTGTCATATGAAGTCTCGTCCGGATCAGACTTCAACGATTTAACTTCGTCACGAAGTTTGTCTTGCGCCTCAGGATGGAGACTGAGGACGTGGAGAATTCGAGACATGGCTGACGATGTCGTATCGTTCGCAGCAAATGTTAATGTCCTGTATCAATGTTCAAATGTCAGAATGAGAAATGGGAGCGGAAAATATAAAGAGCAAGTCTTGAGGACTTGACGTCCACGCGCGTTATTTGTGCCAAAAGCTCATTTTCGGGTAGGGTATTATCTACGTCTTGCGATTGTTGACCCGAACCTGCTCTTACTAGTGTCAAAAGATGATTGAGTCCAACCCCATCAGAAAATTTCCGTTTCAAAACCCTGGATCTTAAATTACTCACGCAGCACGCTCATGATGTCTTTCCCGTCTCCAACTTGCTTCAACACCGTGTCCCCGCCTTGCTTGACTGCATGTTTTCTCAACTCAAGTATTCTTCGCGACGCTCGATCCATTCTATCGACGATTTCTTTCAAGCGCTTGATACGCCGCGAAGGCAGTAAATTGATGAGAAATCGACGGAAGGCTGGCGGCCCAAGTTTTACCGTAAGTGGTATGAACTGTAGGTATGGTTTGAGCGTGAATAATGTAGGGCTGTGTATCCCAGTTCACACAAGACATTCTGACTCGATCTAGGAACACAAACTCACAGGAGGTGACGGAGGCAGTCTGCATACTCGTTGTGCACATTTTCGTCGAACACTTCAAACGAATACCCCATTCCGGCTTGGCCGACGATTTCCAAGGAGACGCGAGACATCCAACCGAATATATCGACGCTAACATCGTCTTTCTTGGCCAATTTCTCCTCGAGTTTGCTTCGTAGCTGGGAAATACAAGTGTATCTGTGGAGAATTCTCGAAAAAGAATACCACGCGCTCACCTCCTTTGTGATGTTGTGGAATAGCGGAGTAAGTGAGCGAAGATGTTTTGCAGAAAAGGCTGGATTAAGCATCTTGCGTTGCCGTTTGTGGCGTGCACCTGTCATGGAGTACATATTCAGCCTTCGAAGATTTGCCCTCGCAGATCATTTTACCACACGTTGAAAGTAAGCCGTATCCGAACATCAACCGATTGTTTCTGTGGAAAATATAAATTATCATGGCGGGGATGACTGAAAGTTGGGGTAATAAGAACACACTGGATGAACATATTGGACGCCTCGAACATGTCCGCCTCTTTGACCAAGATGTGATGTAACGCGCGAGGGTCGGAAATGTATATCTGCTCGTCCTAAAAATCAAATGGAGTTGTTATACCTTTGACAATTGGATTGCAAAAAGTGCTTACCCCGCAGATGCCGTGAATCTTCACTGCGGTACCGTAACTCGCCAGACGTTCATGGAAGGACACACCATGGTTGGGATCGAAAAATTGCTTCAGGTTACCTTTGAAATGGTCAGTACATTTGGGCCGTAATTTCCCTGAGGAAATGATGCACCAAAAATGAGGTGAGCGCTACGAGGGCCAGGAAGATTCACCCGACACCTGACAATTGCTGATCTCAACGATCGCCAAAGAAGCCAAACTGTGAGAACCAAGAGAAGCTTCAAGTAGTGTTCGGTCATAGTGATGCTTTTGATAAGCTATCTGTTCAAACCTCGAGACCGGACGACGAGTCCCAAGCCGGACTGATGGACTGGAGACGTGCTGACGAGGCTTTACCGTAGGTGCAAGCAAAGGCAGCTAGGGTACCTTACAACCCACGTGGGAAATTGACCCAGGTTCACAAAGGCACACATTTGTCAACTGCGTGACGTCATCGTCGAGCTCAGTTCACCTCAAATTTGTTCATTCGCTTTTCAATGTCCATACTCCTGCTACTCCTGCTATCTACGCCAACGACCCCACCCACTAGCAAATCGACCAATGAAATGTCACAAGAGCTCATGGACGGCTCATGCCTCGACTGGTGTCGGGTTTACGCCAAGGTATTACCTCAGTCCAGACCGATACCGTGAAGGCTTGCTTCAAATTCTGCCAGTCAGCTATTCAAATGATTTAAGATATATGATTGCTTTCACTACCTGCAAGTTGCAGAATAAAATCATACCTCGAGGGATAGAGGACCAATGACCAAATACAGTACTCGTAGTGGACAGTGTCAGTAGCCTGGGAGGTAAAATTAGTCGGCCCATCCGGACCACGTATTAACGGCGGCTAGACGGTAACGCTTTAGTTTCAACGAAATACCGCTTACTTGGCATGCCTTCTGCCATTGACCACGGAGTCCTTACACGGCTAACCGGATCCATATCCATTGCCCATCCCAATGCAATAATTCACCTGCGGGAATCAAATTAAGTGGATAAAAGCAACAACCCTCGAGAGGCTCTACCAACTTCGTATCGTTCATGACTCTTCATCGCATTTCGGAGGGTGTGTGTCGTTTTGCATCTGAAACTAATTTGCTCTCCAGGATTTTTGTTTTCAAAACCATTACAATTTTAGGATTGTCTACCACGCAACTTGTTACCACGTCTACACCATTGATACCTTCAAGGGAAAAAATGGCCTTTCATCCACTCATCCTCTTGTTAGAAGGTGTCTGTATGGCCCCTAGCCTCCAAATAATTTCTTCGTCATCTGGTAGGGAAAATCGAAATTTTTGGACGAGGAGAGCAATGACGACTTCTGTCAGGATCCAAATTCACGGCTCGGTGACAATTTTGTTAAAATATTGGTGCTATGGCTTACTCATTTCGAGCTCGGAAAACTTGAACCCTCTGTCGGTCACAAGGTAAGTAAATGGTTTCTTACATGACAAGTTATCTCAATCCGTTATTGTCAAGACAGCTTGGAATTATGACCATGGTACGCACGTATGAAAATAAACCCCAGGTATGCGTGCATCAAGAACTGAACTCGGCAGTGGGTTGAGCCATCGCTCAGGCTTCCATTCCTCCGCATCCGGACCCCAAACAACTCGATTCTTGTTTATGGCAACAATTCCAACCATGATTCCTTGGTTTGCCGCGATTGGTATCTCATTGATCGTGGAGCCGTCCGCTCCTGTGACAGGGTACATCAGCGGAACGACACTTTCTTGGCGAGCACTAAAACGATTATTTAATGAAACCGTTCGAATGGAGGAAGCAAAGGGAGGGCTAACGTGCGCTGCGAGAAGGGAGCAGGGGGATATCTGTGATGATCCAAAGACTCTAAATATTGTTTCGCACATCGGTCGGAGAGTGTATCGACGTACAGGCGCAATGTTTCCCGACAGACGGCATCAAGATACGGAAGAGCCATCAAATCGTCATAAGAGAGTTCGTCACGACCAGACATCGCCAATGCAAATTCCTCCCGAAGTTTGTCTTGGGACTCAGGATGGAGACAGAGTATGTGGAGAATTCGACACATTGCAGAAGATGTGGTATCGTGCGCTGCGAATACGAACGTCCTGTGCAAACGTTTACATGTCAGAATGAATGACGGATGGGAATGAGCATTGGAAAAATGAAGCCCGCAAACGATATTTGTGCCAAGAGTTCATCCTCGGGTTGGGGATTAGCCGCATGCGGCGATTGTCGACCTGCCTGTGCCCTTACTGGTGTCGAAGAAGGACGTTGAGTCCACCCTCCGTCAGAAATTCACATTTTGATACGCTTGAACTTGAATCACTCACGAAGCACGCTCATGATATCTTACCCTTCTCCAACTTGTTTCAACACCGCTTCATCGCCTTGTTCGAGTGCTTGTTTCTTCGATTCTAGTATCATTCGCGATGTTCGATCCATAGTATCGACAATTTCTTTTAACCGCCGGATACACCGCGATGGCAGTAGGTCGATGAGAAATCTACGAAAAGCTGGCGGCCCGATTTTCACCATAAGTGGTATGAGTTGTAAATAGGGTTTGAGCGTGAATAATGCAGGGCTGGAAACCACGGTTCAAATGTGCTTCTCAAAGTTGAAGCAGGGAGACACACGTACAAGAGTTCCCGGATGCAGTGCGCATATTGCTTTTGCACTTGGTCGTCAAAAACTTCGAGAAAAAAACCCATTCCGGCTTGGCCTACGATTTCCAGGGAAACGCGAGCCATCCAGTCCAACATGTTGACGCTAACATCTTCTTTCGTTCGAATTGTTTCTTCGAGGTTTGTTCGTAACTGAGAAGGACGTTTTGGTATTAGCCATAATATGCGAAAGTAGAGGAATAATGCTCACTTGATGGGTGATATTGAAGAATAATGGAGTAAGGGAGCGTAGGCGGTTTACGGAGAACGCTGGATTGAGCATTTTGCGCTGTCGCTTGTGATGTTCGCCTGACAGTAAAAGACATTGTTAACGGTCTATTCAGTGGAAACAAGGATATCTTCGCAGAAATCTCACCAAGTGTCCCCAACATACCCAAATACCAATCGATTCATTCTGTATCCATGCATTAAATAATAGATGAAACTTGAGTGTTGACAACGCACTGGATGGACGCTTCGAAGATGTCGGGCTCTTTCACTAAGATGTGATGTAATGCGCGAGGGTCGGAAATGTATATACGCTCGTCCTACGAATCAAGTGGTGTTGTCAGTATCTTCAGACATTCGATTATAAAACGTGTTCACCCCGCAGATGCCGTGGATCTTCACTGCACTACCGTAACTCGCGACATGCTCATGGAATTGGTTGGGATCAAAAATTTGCTTTAAGGTACCTTCATCAAGATTAGTAGACATGCATCGCGATGAGGAGAAGGTCGCATATGGTTCAAAATTTTAGCTCATGGGAAATGACGCACCGGAAAGATAGGCGGCGCGCTGTGGGCCCGGAAGATTCACTCGACATTTGATGACTGCTGGTCTCAACTTGGTAGTGTAGGGCCAATGCAATGCATGGCCGGACGATTCCTTTTCTTGCGAATGCAAATATGAATAATGTTCAACGATGGTGAACTGTGAAGCATGACCGGATCCGGATGAAAGTGTAATTATACAGTAGTATGATGTAGCAATTAATGACGCTTGTGTTATAGACCCTAAGATTATGACTTGGCGTAATTACTTACAACAGTAGACTACGAACATAAAAGAACACCTGATATTCGAGACTACGAGTGACTACGTCAGTATTTAACTAAGTGAATGAGGACCTAAACGAATAGGTAGTTGAACGATGAAGGAAGGGGTTGTGGTTTGAAAGTATTTGACTAGGAGTAGGTGCAAGACTTTGAAGATAAGCACACAGAATTAAAAGACGCACCACTGAGCGAGAATATTTTTGGAAAAGATATTCGAGGGCTAAACGAATAGCTTGGGAAACGTTTAGCGATGAAGAACACGGAAAATAAGGAAGATCGTCTTATTTACCTTTAACACACAGGGAATTCATCTGAGTGAGTTGTGGATACGGGAGAACATCGTATTCACGAGAGCGAGTAGGAGAAAAGCTAGTCGAGATGCTGAGCACACGATGAGACGAATGGGAGATGAAAGATAAATTTATTAGAGGAGATGGCGGTCTTATATACCTGATGCTAAGATAAATGACTCAACTAAGACGAAGGGACCAAATGAGTCTTGTAGAACATGAAAGAATATAATAGAACTGGTCTTGACTCGATCGCACTCAAAATGGGAGGCTACCCACGTGTGGTAGGACGCATATAGTCAGATGAACATGATCTTTCGGCCGAGACGTCATGATCTCCGAAGTGCGTTTGCGAATAACAAATCGAGGACATTGAGGGCCGGCTTAAGATCTCTTGAAACAAAAGATAGTACCTTTAGGCACAGACTGACGAAAGTAGAAAGAGATCGAAGGCCTCGAGGCTCGGGGGGAACGATACGAAGGCTCAAGAGTTGTAGAAGTGGCGTGAGAATCGAGAACAAAGGGATGGACAAATGTAGTAATTTGATCACGTGACCACTCCGCGCCGCGGGGTGGCGACGAGAATCTTGTCATCTAGTGTTACTAGATAAGCAAGGTAAGGCCGATAAACGGCAGCGCCCGCTACCAAACTGAAAGAGAGAATATGTTGTATCAGTGCGCCGCCTCTGCTCGGCCGCGAGCTTCGCACGCGCCTCGACATCGGCGGCGAGGCAGGGAGCAAAATTTTTGAACTCGAGAGTGCAACTTTCAAGCCCAAGACCATCTCATTGTCCAACAGGCACTGCAATTATTCGATACAGGCCAATTTTTAGTAAAATTAGTTGCGAGATGTACACATGCAAGGGAAAGATGTTTGCTAAATCTAGCACTGTACATCATACTGTAAGTACTCAGTATAAACACTGTCTCTATGATGCAGGCTGCACTTGCACCATCAATTCGGTTGACTTGCAATCGGCACAAATCAGCCTCACAAATCAGCACAACATCTGTCAGTATTTGCACAACAAAAACGCTCCGTCAAAAAAGTGGAACTGATGGCTACAGGATCCTCTACATAATGGTATCGGGAATCAGCTCACGAGTTCAATGGGATGAGCTTACCTCGCCCTTTAAGGCTCTTCTAGAACTCAGTGTACGCGGATGCAACGCAACCCGGTCAAGACCGAGACGTTCAAGGCCATTGAGATGGTCAAGCTGTATTCCAAGGCATGGGAGTATTGTCTGGAGGAGAATCGGGATGTAATGCCGTTGTACATGCGAGGGAGCTCGAGCAGAAGCCGAGGAGCTCTACGAGGTAGAAATCAGCGCAGGTCAGATCGGAGGAGGTTCGGGGTCATGTTCACGAGTTTCTGAAATTCCAGCTATTTTTTGATTGGAAAATTTGCCTGTTGCGCACAGATGATGGGGTTAAAATAAATCCTGGCGGGATGCGGACGTCTCAGTGTTGGCGGGAGATGCCACGTTTGCAGTCCACCACTCACCACCTGGCCTACCAATATTACTTGATCTCGACGTTCCTACACTGCCGGAATCGCTGGGGTTTCCAACACACCATTGAGCGCCACCACCACTTGTCATGTCCTGTTAATAAATGCCCTTAATGGCGGGCCGTCGAACTCACAAAGTCGGGACCGGTCTGTTCGATTCGGTCTCCCCCTCGTCCGCTTCACATCCTCATCCGTATATCGCTGCTTGCTGTATGGAACAGAAGCATAAAAAATAGGCAGTTCGACAATTCCAATACCGGGAAATAAACTCACGAGATGAAAAGGACGACATATTGCTATGAAGCGCACACTGCGACGACGTTGCACAGGGTAGAAATAGCCCGCTCGAGCCATCCGTTCGTTGTAAGATATGGCCTTCCTGCACAGATGGTCGAGGTAGAATAAAAACATGGGCGCGATGCGGACGTCTCAGCTGTGAGCGCGGGAGAATCCACGTAAGGACGTATCCCCACAAGGGCATAAAACGTGGATTTAAAAGCGAAACGGGAAGGAGCATCACAAGAATTTACTTTTATAGAAGGTGATCACATGACGTCACAACTTGCGGTCCACCAGACCCTCTACCCTACGGGTAGCGGGAAAAAGGAAACATTACAACGAAGTTGTAATGAGATTAGACTTTCCACAATAAACTTGTACATTTTGTGTAGCTCGAACCGCTCGATGAACACCTTTGAAGTCACTAATGAAAGTTGTTATTAGGACTACTAAGAATGCGTTAAAAAAGTAACTAAGGCAATCCTTAAGTTTTCATTGAGGAAACGTAGTAAAACCACGAAAGTTAATATATTTGATCACAGATCAAATAGAAGAAGTACAAAAGTAATACAAAGGTAAGAGTATTTCCTTTTTCGATCAAAATCCGCACCATCCGCGCCACAAGTAACAAAAATGTTGTAATGCATTAGAAAATGTTGTTAACTCATTACAAAACCAGATTGTACATCTATTACACTTTCATTACAAAAACCGGAAAAGGAAGGAGTTTCCCATCTATAGGCTCAAAAAACGGACACAGTCTCCCTGCGAGCGCGACTGTAAAACGATTCTATTATTACATAATAGGAATCGTAACGATGTCCAAAGAAGCCATACTGCTAGGCCAAAGAGAAGTTTCAGGTAGTGAGGAATTTTGATCATCGTTGGCACTTTTGGAAGATGAGATTCTTTCACCCTCGAGATCGGATGACGGGTCCACCACTGGCAAGCTTGACTGATGACCGAGAAACCTGTTTACTGCAGTGCGGATAACTCCTTTTATCCATTGCCATTCCCATAAGTCAACGCCATCGCGGGTAGATCGGGTTGTTTCGTGATGTTGAAGGTTACGGAAGAAGGTTTGGCAACCTACCGGTTACTTGACTAAATTTGGATCCATTTCAAATTTCAACCCAGGCTAAGTTAGGATTTTGTACAGACAAGGGACTTGGTAGTGTGGGGCCGCTGCGTTGCACGGCCGTACGATTCCTTTTTGTTTTGGTCAAAGTAGTGATTAGCATTAAAAGAAAATTGATTTACCCGTATTCATAGCCGTGAAAAATAAGACAACATGTCATGAACACGAAAACACAGTTGAAAGCGTAAAACAACGTTGGGTTCGAACATGCGGCCCGTTACTTTCCTTTTCAGATCAGAATCCGCGCCTCGACGCCACATTTAACAAACCGAGTGTAATGCGATAACAAAAGTTTGTTAACTCATTACAAAATGTAATCGACTGCTTACACTTTCATTACAAAAACCGGAAAAGGAAGGAGTTTCCCATCTATAGGCTCAAAAAACGGACACAGTCTCCCTGCGAGCGCAACTGTAAAACGATTGTATTATTACATAATAGGAATCGTAATAGGAATCGTAATTGTATTCATTTCGGCCTTGAAACACAGAGGAAATGACCGAGAGATATGCATATTGGTTTCTTTGAATTGCCAGCTGACGTCTTAAAATATTTCCTCATCTATGCAGTACTTCAACACATAAATCCTCACAATTGGGCGGCCATCGATGACCGGAGGAGAGTCGTTAAAATAGCGCGCTCAGGTGCAATAATAAACGATGGGAATCAAACGACGCCGACTCAATCGTTCGTCTTCGAGAGGCGCCACGACTTGGGCAAGTTTTCGCGTTTGCCGATGTATGGGGTCGTTTCGCCCCTCTAAATCCCGTTTGCTCTTCTCAATTTTTTTCTTAAATCATTTGCGGGTTTAGCATTGTCTAATACATCTACACCATTGACACCTGCAATGGTAAGAAGGGTCTTTCACCTGCTCGTCCTCTCGTTGACGGTGTTTGTATGCTTCCCAGTCTCCAGATAATTTCTTCGTCATCCGGAAGGGAAAATCTGAATTTCTGAAGGAGAAGAGCGATGACAATTTCTGCAAAACGGAAGCGTGATGTTCGGTATGAAATAATACTAGAGCAAAGCTTACTCATTTCAAGCTCGGAGAATTTGAATCCTCTGTCAGGTAACTTGAGTAAATAGTTCTCGGGTGATAATGTGAAGAAACGTCGTACATGCATGCTCTTCCACCCGCAAGAAAGGTCAACCTGTCAGTATCTCCATCAGTTCTTGCCTGGTGCGCTTGGAATTTGAGGCATTGCACGTACGTATGGGAATAAATGCTAGGCACATGCGCATCATACACAGAACTCGGCAATGGATCGAGCCACCGGTTAGGCTTCCATTCATCGGCGTCAGGACCCCACACTTCATTGCATTTATTTGCAGCTACAATTCCAACGACGATCCCTTGGTTCGCAGCAATCGGTATTTCGTTGACCATCTCGCCATCCAGTCCTTTAACAGGAATCATTAAAGGTATGACCGTGTCCCGTAGAGCGCTTAGATATTCTAAATTGAGTCGTATGATAGTACTCAGTATTTTTGGCACGTACGTTCTTGGCATAAAGGGGACTGGAGGATGCCTGTAATAGCGCTAAGATTAATTATAAATGGATGGAGTAGAATATGATGGCATACAGCCGTAATGTCTCCCGACAAACCGCATCAAGATATGGAAGAGCCATTATATCGTCATACGAAAGTTCGCCGTGACTGGCCATAGCCACTGTAACTTCATTCCGAAGGGTTTCCTGCGTCTCAGGATGGAGGCAAAGCATATGGAGAATTCTGGACAAGGCCGAAGACGTCGTGTCGTGCGCCGCAAATATGAGTGTGCTATTAAATTGTATTTTATTTTCGTGAAATTCAGCAATGGTGAGTATTACGAACGACATGTGTGCTAACAGCTCTGCTTCAGGTAGAGTGTCACTTTCGGAATCCTGCCGATTCGCTCTCACTAGTGCCAAACGAAGCGCACACATTTATTCAGAAAATTCACATATTGATAAGGCGAGAATTAATTGCTCACAAAACACGCTAATGATATCCTTCCCTTCTCCCACTTGCTTCAATATTGCTTCATCACCTTGCTCGATTGCACGTTTCTTCGTTTCGAGTATCCTTTGCGATGTTTGCTCAATGGTATCGGTGATCTTCTTCAAACGTTGAATGCGCCGGGAAGGTACCAGTTGGACGAGAAAGCGTCGAAAAGCCGGGGGTCCGATCTTGACCAGAAGTGGTATGAACTGTAAGTATGCTTGAAGTGTAAATACCGTAGGACTACACCATGATGTGGGTCATTCAAAACTGAACAAGGGGAATGAAACGTGTAGTAGAATGGACACACATGAGTTCGCGGACACAGTGGGCATATTCATTTTGGTCGCGTTCATCGAATACTTCGAATGAATAACCCATTCCAGCTTGACCTACGATTTCTAGGGAAATGCGGGACATCCAGTCTAACATATTGACGGTGACGCATTTCTTCCCCTTTACCTTCTCTGCGAGGATATCCCCAAGCTGTGAAGAACAAGTACATTAGAAGAGCGCCGTGAAATGGATAACTTGCACTTACTTCCCTTGTGATCTTGTAGAACAACGGTGTGAGAGAGCGCATATGTTTTGCGGAGAAGATTGGATTGAGCATCTTGCGTTGCCGTTTGTGGTGTGCACCTGTCGTGAAGCACATAATTAACAATGGTGAAATGAGGATTTGTTTGTGCAGCGTATTTCACCACACGTCCCCAGCAAACCGTTCCCGAATAGCAATCGATTCGTTCTGTTGACACATGAGTATTGATGGGGTGGCAGTGAAGTTGACAAAACAAACTGCATGCCCATATTAGACTCTTCAAACATGTCCTGCTCTTTTAACAAGATGTAATGCAAGGCGCGAGGGTCGGAAATGTATATTTGCTCATCCTGTGATTCAAAATGGGTTGTCAGTATCTTAGACGATTGCATTATTAATAAAACACATGCTGACTCCGCAGATGCCGTGAATTTTAACTGCACTTCCGTAGCTAGCGACGTGCTCGAGAAATTCCATCCCGTGGTTGGCATCGTGGAATTGTTTCAGATTACCTTTGCGGAGGTTAGCAGCTCCTCTCTCAGCGACGTGTGATGAAGTTCAGTTTTGGATAGCAGACAACGCACCGACAAACCAGGCTGCACGAGGAGGACCCGGAAGATTTACTCGACACTTGATGATCGCTGATCTCAGCGACTTCCAAAGATACCACGATGCAAGCACCAGGAGAGAGCTGAGAAATAGAGGTGGATCGATATTCATCGTAGCAAAATATATTCGACGTTGAGCCCGAAGGTTGCTTGTTGCTTGGCGAACGAAAGAGTCGCTGACAGTGGTGGGAGGCAGTGTCTCGTTCTACCGCAAAGCAGGTTCGCTTCCTTCCCATGGGTTAACGGCATTCATCTGAAGTCGGGCCGGATGGCTCGATCTCCGTTGAAAGTGGAGGATGAGAAACAGAACTGGAGGGTTGTCACAGTCACGTTCCCACACCCGCGTCACACTGCCAGGGCCAGATGCGACTATTCAATTCCAGTTCACCTCTGTTTGGATCTTACACGGACAATGAACAGCCACGATTCGGGTCTCGTGAAATTACTGGGAGAGTGCCGACGACTGAAGCGCTATGCAGTACCACTTTTTTGTCTAACACCTTGTACGTGATTTGATTTGATGGCTCACTGGCAGTTGACAACATCTTCGTGCTAATTTGAAATTAGCAGAAGTTGTGTAGCAGGGCAGCCATTTTCTCGGCGATACATCCGGTTCCAGGAAATAACGAATAGATAATGTTGGTCAGTGAATAATGCAAGCCGAATCCACCGGTATAGAAGGTATTGAGCACTGTGGGTTTGCAACCATCGCAATGCCTTGTCCATCCCTCTGATACGCAAACCATTTTGTGCTATACCACGAGTGAAACTAGGAGATTTCTTGGGTCGTATGTCGTTGCCCAGCCCATCAAGCGTCAACATGGTCTCATCAGCTTTCGTGTAGTCAGCAAATACGCCAATATCTTTGATAGCTTCTCCCGCGCCCTCGGGAGAGCGACAGTGAACCAACTTAAATTATCACAAAGTGGTCACAGGCGCAGTGCTCGTAGGGTAAAAAGTATCATTCAATACGAGTAACTGAGATTGTTGCGAAACTAGTTTGCACTTGCGGCCCAAATCACTGCAGATTTAGGATTGTCTAACAAATTTGCACCATCGATACCTTCAATGGTAAAAAGGGTCTTTCACCCATTCGTCCTCTCGTGGAAGGTGTCTGTATGCTTCCGAGTCTCCAGACAATTTCTTCGTCATCTGGCAGGGAAAACCGAAATTTCTGAAGAAGGAGAGCGATTATGATTTCTACCAAACTGGATCAGTACGTTCAGTATGAAAAACAGTTAGTGGTAAAGCTTACTCATTTCAAGCTCAGAGAATTTAAATCCACTGTGAGATACGATGAGTAAAGAGTTCGCCGGTCAAAACCAGATGGAAGGTCGTACATGCATGCTCGTCCACCCGCAAGGAACTTCAACCTGTCAGTATCTCCATCAGGTCTCGCCGGTGTGCTTGGAATTAGAGGCATTCCACGTACGTATGGGAATAAATGCTAGGCACCTGTGCATCATACACAGAACTCGGCAATGGATCGAGCCACCGGTTAGGCTTCCATTCATCGGCGTCAGGACCCCACACTTCATGGTTTTTATTTGCAGCTACAATTCCAACAATGATTCCTTGGTTCGCAGCAATTGGTATTTCATTGATCATCTCGCCATCCGGTCCTTTAACAGGGATCATTAATGGAACGACCGTATCCCGAAGAGCGCTTGCATTGTCTAACATGAGTTGCATGAGACTACTTCATTAATTTCGGCACATACGTTCTTGGCATAAAGGGTACTGGAGGATGCCTGTAATATTATTAGGATAATCAATATAAATGAATGGAGTAAAATATGATAGCATACAGCCGTAGTGTCTCCCGACAAACAGCATCAAGATACGGAAGAGCCATTATATCGTCATATGAAAGTTCGTCGCGACCCGCCATCGCAACATTGACTTCATTCCGAAGGGTTTCCTGGGCCTCAGGATGGAGGCAAAGCATATGGAGAATCCTAGACAAGGCGGAAGATGTTGTGTCATGCGCCGCAAATATGAGTGTCCTAATAATTTCAAATGTGTTGTTTCGTCAAAAAGAATAAGGAGTGGGCAGAACGATGTTGGGGGTTACGAACGTCATATGTCCCAGCAGCTCTGTTTCGGACAGAGTACCATTGTCGGAAACCTGTCGGTTCGCTCTCACTAATAGCCCAGATATTTATTCAGAAAATTCACATATTGATAAGGGGTGGGTTATAATAAATGCTCACAAAGCACGCTAATGATATCCTTCCCTTCTCCCACTTGCTTCAGTAGTGCTTCGTCACCTTGCTCGAGTGCCCGTTTCTTCGATTCCAGTATTCTTTTTGATGTTCGATCCATGGTATCCGTGATTTCCTTCAAACGTTGAATGCGCCGTGAAGGCACCAGTTGGACGAGAAAGCGTCGAAGGGCCGGGGGTCCGATCTTCACCAGAAGTGGTATGAACTGTAAATATGCTTGGAGTGTAAATACCGTAGGACTACACCGTGATATGGGTCATATGATCATTCAATCAATCGTGAGTGAGGGTAACTTATGGACTATATGGTGACATGGACGCACATGAGCTCGCGTACACAGTGGGCATATTCATTTTCGACGTGTTCATCGAATACTTCGAATGAATAGCCCATCCCTGCTTGACCTATAATTTCAAGGGAAACGCGGGACATCCAGTCTAACATGTTGACGGTGGCGTCTGTGCCACTTGCCTTCCCCGCGAGGGCATCTAGAAGCTGCGAAGCGTTAGCACTATAGAGCGAGGTGAAGATGGGTGAATCGCGCTGACTTCCTTTGTAATCTTGTAGAATAATGGAGTGAGATCGCGAAGATGTTTTGTGGAGAAGACTGGATTGAGCATCTTCCGTTGCCGTTTGTGCTGCGCACCTTTCATGAAGCACCATCAACAATGATAAAATGAAGATATGTTCTTGCAGAATATTCAATATTTACCACCAGTCCCAATCAGACCGTTTCCGAATAGCAACCGAGTTGTTCTATGGGCGAATGAGCGTTGATGAGGTGGCGATGGACATAATAAAAACACACTGGATGTTCATATTAGACTCTTCAAACGTGTCCTGCTCCTTTAGCAAGATGTGATGCAAGGCACGAGGGTCGGAAACGTATATTTGCTCATCCTGCGAATCAAACTTAGTTGTCAATATCGTAAACGATTGCATTCAAAAATTGTACGGACTCCGCAGATGCCATGAATTTTAACTGCACTTCCGTAGCTAGCGACGTGCTCAAGAAATTCCATCCCGTGGTTGGCATCGTGGAATTGTTTCAGATTACCTTCGAAGTGGTTAGTAAAATTATCACTTCATCCCTCAGTGGAAGTTATGGATCGGGTAGCAGGTTACGTACCGACAAACCATGTTGCACGAGGAGGACCCGGAAGATTTACCCGACACTTGATGATGGCTGTTCTTAGCGACTTCCAAATATACCACGCTGCAAGGACCACGAGAGAGTTGAGAAATAGCGGCTGTTCGATCATCGTTAAATCCGTTGAAGCAAAAATATTTGACGTTAAGCCCGCGCAATAGTTGTTTCTTGACGAACGAGAGTCACTGACAGTGGTGGACGGCAGAGTTTCATTTTATGCGACATAGACTCGCTTCCCATGGGTCAACCGCATTCCTATGAAGTCGGACCACACTCCCTTGATCTCCGCTGAAAGTGGAGGATACTGTAAGAGCACAAGAAGAACCAGACAGTCTCACAGCCTGAGGCGCATCAGTATTTCGGCATAACCCTGACAGGGTCTGACAGAATATTCTGAGGGTTTGTGCACTTTGACTCGGTTGCCGCCATCTCGAATCATTTGCAAAAATTCTCGTAAAATATTTGAAATGCACTGTGATAAGCCAAAAAAGTTTCCTGTAGTTAAGGTATTTGGTAGGGATGCTGGAACGGCAGTGGAGTAATTGCACGGGTGATTATTGTCAGTCCTGATGACCTGTCTGAGTGCTGACCACCTGAGCGGTCCTGACGCGCCGTGACAGCGGCTAGTCAGTACCTTACTGATGAGTCGGCGATAGCCACGTCATAATAGACAGACGCGAGAATTGGAATATGGGGTTTCAATTCAAGTCCACAACTGTTTAAAGGGCTGGATCTTACACAGCGAATGAACAGCCATGAACAGGGGTGCATTAGATGTCTGATGGAGTGCCGACGACTGAAGCGCTCTTCAATACCACCCTTCCTGTTCAACAACTAGTATATGATAGGATTTGCTCGGCAGGGGGGGAGTGGAAGTACCATTCTTTACGGATAAGCAGCGGTCGCGGCGAAACTAGTTTGCACTTGCAGGGTTGATTTCCGAATCACTACCGATTTAGGACGGTCTAACAAATTTACACCATCGATACCTTCAATGGTAAAAAGGGCATTTCACCCGCTCGTCCTCTCGTTGAAGGTGTCTGTATGGTTCCCAATCTCCAGATAATTTCTTCGTCATCAGGAAGGGAAAATCGAAATCGTTCCAAAAGGAGAGCGATGACAATTTCTGCAAAACGCAAGTGTGATTTTTGGTATGGAAAATTATTAGAGCAAAGCTTACTCATTTCGAGTTCGGAGATTTTGAATCCTCTGTCAGGTGACTTGAGCAAACAGCTCTCGTGTCATAACGAATAGAAAGGTCGTACATGCATGCTCTGCCACCCGCCAGAAATGTCAACCTGCCAATATCTCCGTCAGCTCTCGCTCCCGGGTGAATGAAAATTATGCTACTCACGTATGAGAATAAACGCCAGGTACATGTGCATCATACACAGAACTAGGCAAGGGTTCAATCCACCGCTCAGGCCTCCATTCATCCGCATCAGGACCCCATACATCACGGTTTTTATTTATAGCCACAATTCCAACGATGACTCCTTGGTTCGCGGCGATTGGTATTTCATTGATCATTTCGCCATCCGGTCCTTTAACAGGAGTCATTAAAGGAACGACCGTATCCCGGTTGGCGCTTAAATGCTCTCAATGGGTTGCAAGAAAAATACTTCAATAAATTTTGGAACATACGTTCTCGGCAAAAAGGGTATTGGAGGATACCTGTAATGGCTCAAAGATAAGCTTATGGGTGGCTGGCGTAGAATATGATAGCGCACAGCCGTAGTGTCTCCCGACAAACAGCGTCGAGATACGGAAGAGCCATTATATCGTCATACAAAAGTTCATCTTGACTAGCCATGGCCAGCGTGACTTCATCCCGAAGCTTTTGCTGCGCCTCAGGACGGAGGCAAAGTACATGGAGAATCCTGGACAATGCGGACGATGTGGTGTCATGCGCCGCAAAAATGAGTGTCCTATTAAGTTTCAAACAAGTTATATTAATCAAAACGAATGAGCGATGGACTGAATGATGTTGGAGTTAACGAACGACATGTGTGCCAACAGCTCTGTTTCAGGCAGAGTATCGGTTTCGGAAGCTTGGCGGTTCGCTCTCACTAGTCCCAAATAAAGACCACTCATGTGAGAAATTCACATACTGATAACAGGTAATTTAATTTCTCACAAAGCACGCTAATGATATCCTTCCCTTCTCCTACTTGCTTCAATAGTGCTTCGTCACCTTGCTCGAGTGCTCGTT
Source organism: Rickenella mellea (assembly GCA_004355085.1). Lineage (NCBI taxonomy): Eukaryota > Fungi > Basidiomycota > Agaricomycetes > Hymenochaetales > Rickenellaceae > Rickenella > Rickenella mellea. Next base: position 39,487 of record ML170253.1, on the reverse strand, counting down.
TCTTCGAATTCAGTATTCTTGTTGACGTTCGATCAATGGTATCCGTGATTTCCTTCAAAATTTGGATACGCCGGGAGGGCACCAGTTGGACAAGAAAGCGTCGAAAGGCCGGTGGCCCAAGTTTCATGAGAAGTGGAAGAAACTGTAAATATGTCTGGAGCGTGAATATCGTAGGACTACGCCATTATATGGGTCTTTCAATCGTGAGTGACGGTAATCTATGACACATATGGTGAAATGGGCGCACACGAGCTCGCGGACACAGTATGCATATTCATTTTGGGCCTGTTCATCGAATACTTCGAATGAATAGCCCATCCCAGCTTGACCTACGAGTTCAAGGGAAACGCGGGACATCCAGTCTAACATATTGACAGTGGCGTCTGCGCCACTTGCCTTTTTCGCGAGGGCATCACAGAGCTGCGAAGAATTAGTAGAGCGTTGCGAGAATGGACAACTCGAGCCGACCTCCTTTGTGATGTTGAACACCAACGGGGTAAGCGAGCGCATATGCTTTGCGGAGAAGACTGGATTGAGCATCTTGCGTTGGCGTTTGTGATGTGCACCTGTCATGAGACACACCATCAACGTCTTATTCAAAGAAGATTTTTCTCGGAGGATATGTCACCAAGCGTCGCAAGCAAGCCATATCCGAAAAGTAGTCGATTGATTCTACAGGCAACATAAATATCGATGGGCAGGGAAGCTCGCAGTTGAGATAATAATGACACACTTGATGAACATATTGGACTTTTCGAAGATGTCCTGGTCTTTCACCAAGATGTGATGCAGTGCGCGAGGATCGGAAATGTGTATTTGCTCATCCTGTGAATCAAGTAGGGTTGTAAATATCTTAGATAATATCAACTACTTGCTTACTCCACAGATGCCATGGATTTTTACTGCAGATCCATAGCTGGCGAGTTGCTCAAGAAATTCCATCCCATGGTTGGAATCGTGGAATTGTTTTAGGTTACCTTCGCAATGGTTAGTACATGTTCATTTTGTTGCTCAGCGAATGTGTGACAATATTCAGTATTAGATAGCAGGTAACACACCAGCAAACCAAGCGGCACGAGGAGGACCCGGAAGATTCACTCGACACTTGATGATTGCTGATCTCAGCGATCTCCACAGATACCACACCGCAAGGACCAAGAGAGAGTTGAAAAATAGCGACAGTTCCACCATCGTTAGATCAAATTCCTACGGGGCGAAGTTGATGTTAAGTTGGGCAATGGTGGTGGTCAGACGAACGAGATACTCATCCACAGATAGTGCCTCGTTGTGACATAGCTCCATTCCCATGGGTTAACGGCATTTCTGTGAAGTCGGACCGGATCCCTTGATCTCTGTTGGCCGTGGCCGTGGATGGAGAAGAATACATAAAGAACCCAGACAGGCCCAGACGCGTCCAAACAGCGGAGCTTAAATGCTCAAAGATGTTCGCAAAGTTGGATAGATACCGCGTAGAGAGTCCAATCATAAGTTCGGTGAAGTTCGGTGAAGTTCGGCAAAGTCCAGTCAACTCCCCCCCCCAACCAAAAATTAGAGATTACAGTAGTTACCGTAGAACTTTTGCGAGTCGTCATCCGAAGTGACGCTTTGACCAGACCTCAATCCTATATGCAAATCATGTCGTACCATATCACAAGTGGAACCCGGAAACCTATCGTACCCACAAGCCTGGCGTGTCGAGCATCAAGACGTTCTCATCAGTTTTCAATAGAGCCAGATTCTTCATGGGTTCTCCGACGTCGAAGGGAGAGCGATGGTGAACTGACTTGCATTGTACGAATTCTTGCTCGGCAAGAAACAACATTAATGTATCGACCCCCACAATAAAGCAGAGATCTCGGTGAAACCTGATTGCACCCCCGGATGTCAACAGCATGTGGATTTCGTTGACGGTTTGATAGAGGGGAGACGCCTGGAAGCTATTGAGTCCCCCTTTTATATTTTTGTCTAGAGCCTCGTAAAACGATTGGACTTGCAGAACGATAAGTTGACAGATTAGAGCTGTTTATCAGAGTGCAGAAGTTGTGACCTTCCCTAGAGTGCGTCGGGTCTCTTGGCGAGGCAGAACTTCCGGTTCCAGTTTCTAAAGGATGGATGGAGTTGACGAATGGGGGTATTTGCGAATGTTCTTCACTGGCAGGGGTTAGCTTTGGACTCTGCAGGATCTGCGTCTAGCGGGGCGCCTTCCCCAGCTCCAACCCTCCTGTGTCAGGACTCAGATGATCTCGACTCCGCCGCGCACCGCCATCCCTTGGTCAGGAATCTCTCCACCGGGTCATTTTAGCGATCGCATAGCATGCAGTGGACAAGACGAGAGGCGTCCAAATTTGGATGCGATCATGAGGTCCCGCCTTGACACCGGAAGTCACGTCAGAGACCTTAAGGCATAAGGAAGTGTTTGGTCAACTTTTTTTGCTTACGTCATGATGTGGGTCAATTTCAACCACCACCAATTCCTGTAAACCGCCTCCAATAGCCACTCTGAGCCCCCAGTTATCGCTCAATATATCAAAAATCGCTATCGGGCAGGATTTTACACGTTGCGGGAGCCTGAAATCTTCGAAATATGATTCGGACGAAATTGCAACACTCAGTCAGTACATCAGGAGAAAATGAACTTGAAGACATCGAAGGTCTGCGAACCCAACGCATTGACAATCAAACGGGCCATTATGACGGAGCAGTTCAAGGGGATCATACAAGGCAGTTGCAACTACTTGCCGGTGGTACAGGAGGCCATGACGACATGGAAGGTCGAAGAACTTTCAAGCGGACCGTCGGGCAAACGGATAGTTATAATGCATCATATAAACACCGCGATCTCGGCGAAAGACTGGCTGACAGAATTACTGCCATCCCGATCGCACAGAACACACCGATTACTTCAGCATGTGGGAGCCTCAAAACGGCGTTACAAACGCATCGGAAATGGATTTGTGAGAATGCTACGACCCCACGCCTAAAGCCAGTCATTCGATGTGCGGTTGCGGGTTGGATATCGATCCTTTTTCTTCTCGTATCTCAGCTGGAAGAATTTATGGGACAGGTGCGGTTCTCCTGAGACACAATTTGGAATCGTGGCCACTTATATTCACATCAGGCCGGGTTCTTGATCATGATTGGTTCGCGGCCGTTATGACGTGGTTTGTACATTTTGGCTTATAGTGCGCTCAGCTGCATTTATTTCACCTCCGAGTGATTCTATCGCCGCGACGGTTGAACGGGAGCTTATCATCCTTGCATTTGTATCCATCGCATTTGGGTATTATCATCCCAATCATTTATTGAGGAGTTGCTGACCACCAGATACAGATGGAACTGTCTTGCCATGAAAGTCGGGAGCATCGCGCGAAAAGCCATTGTCTCATTAGCAAGTACTAGCGACATCTACGCGGGCCGATACATCGAAGCAGTGGTGAGCACGATGTTTCTTGCATCGGACCAGGCACGATATCGACAATATTCACCTTACAGCCGTCAATTATTTGTGCGGTGTTCCTCTGTGTTGGAAGTTCATCCCTACTTTATTTCAAAGCCAGGAAAGGCCCGGGACCATATTTATTTGCCGCATTCCTAGGCTGTACTTGCCTTGGTGAGAATTTCCGTGCATCAGATCTTTATCCAAGTTGAATAATTGTTCTTCTAGACATATCACTCACTGTCGCGCCTCTCTTCCCTTATCCCTACTACTCTGTCCGTAGTCCCGCATTTCTGATATCAATCATAGGCTGATGTCATGTCCGCAGATCGCGCTAGCGACATTTGTTCCAATCGCATTTCACTCAGCAATAACAATCGCTTGCTCTATCCTTATCTTCCCCGAGACAGTCAATACTCAATTCAAGACACGACTTCGCTCCGTCCTAATACCGTTGGTAGATGCATTTGAACAGCAGCCAGAATTGTTGTCAAGGTCTCGAGTTGCTCCAGACTTCGACGTACAACCCTTCACGCGACTCCTTGCCAAATCGGAGGCGGCGCTCGTTCCACTCGCTGCGTCAGTACGATTGATCAACCGGGACGTTTCATGGGGTCGGTTTGGCGCTGACGATTTGACTAAATTGCATCAAACTGCTCGAAGGCTCACAGTAAGCCCCACGGATTCGCATTTATATTTTATCGGAAGATCTTATCTTTTTTTTGGTGTCATAGGTGCGTGCTAATGGCATGGCGTTCTTCTTCAAGATCATGGATCCATTCAGCGAGAATTTCCCTTCCACCCCTGGTGCGTCAAGGGCTGGCTCACCCGCCGCGACACCGTACCAATCGCGACCTCCATCCCCGTCGCCTCTCCATGAGGGTACCCCATCATCTCCGAAGTACCCCTCATCTGTCTCCTCTCGCAGGCGACGTCACCAACGTCAACATTCCTTCCCGTATGGCCGACAAAATTTCCTATTTCACATAGCCCTCAATCACACACAGGAGAACGCTGTCGGTGTGTTTGAGTCCCAGAAGTACCTGAACCTAGAGAGCCGCTTCAACCATCCTGAGAATGACTACTTCGCAGATAGCGCTATGAATCTTCTCGGGACTTGCTCGACCGATCTGCTGAAATCGTCAGCAGATGCACTCCGCCATGTTATTTCCTGGTTGGAGAAAGCTGACTCCAACGGACTTATTGGATTTCAAAACCGAACGCCACGCGAGTCGTGGGAGGAAGCCATACAGCAAAATGAAAATGCTAAAATGTCTCTGGAGCGAACGCTGCGCGATTTCCGAGAGAAGAAAAGGTATTGTGGATGTAGTTTCGGATTCTCGCATTAGCCTCACCTGGGAGTTTGACTTAGGCACCTCGTCCTTGACCTGTACCGGCCAGCGTTTGAATCCCAACAATCGACAGATGCTCCTCCACATCGATATCTCTTCCAATGTTTCGTTTACCAATATCACATCATGCAGTTCGCTGGCCAGCTATGCAAAATGGTTAGGATGTTGCTTATTTCATGCTACGATGTTAACTTTCTACCTTAGATCGAAGAAATCGACCGGATCGAGAAAATAAGACGACACCCACGACTGTGGTTCCCGACCGTATCTATCAGAAAGACAATTTTCTCGATGAAGTGGGACCGATCCGAAGATCCTAATGAGGACGGGGATGAAGATCCTGGTTGGTATCGTCGAAGCAATATCCAGTCAATATTTGATATTATATAACAGACATGATACCGGGCATCGATTTGGACGTGTCCGAGGAGTTAGGGGCAGCAAGGCGACGCGACCCAGATGCTTTACCGCCTAGACATCGGCTGCAAGCTATCGGAATTCTGATGCATTATTTCATTGTTGGGCTTGGTCGAGGAAATACAGTTTTCGCAATCAAGGCGGGGGTCCTAACTGGTGAGTTCTCTTTACTTTGCTCCCGCCGATTCATTTAAATACGCAATGCATAGCTCTTCTTAGTTTACCGTCGTTTCTCCCAAATACCGCACGATTTGCTTACGGTGCGTAATGAAAATTTGACGTCCTTCCTGGGTCTTACTTGTTTTCTCGTAGTGAATAGATTCGTCTGGGCTATGTAAGACATCCACACCTCGTTATCGCTTGGGTAACTTGGTATCTCATTGCCTTTTTAGTTTCATGGGTCAACTTACCCTCAGTCGTTTTCGCGGGGATACGGCGTATGAACTCACGTCCCGCCTCCTCGCCACCTTCCTAGGTGGTGTCGTCGGCATGGTCATGTGGTACGTCTCCTCACCTTGCATCTCTTCCGAATTGGTCAGTTCACAATTTCGAATGAAGGTACGCTTCGACCGGGGCGGGACAGGGCAATGCATTCGGATTGGCAGCCGTCAGCGCCGTGTGCTTTCCGTTCTTCTTTTTTATTAGGCTGTACGCGCCTGGTCCGCCTATGTCGAAGATCATATTTCTGTTCACGACGCAGCTTGTGGTGGGTTTCTCGTGGCAGGATAGACATATACCTTCGTTGGCTTCGCCAGGTACGCAATTTATAAAGCCTTTGGACCCGATAACGCTGACTGATGTGTATTTGCAGGGGCTGGATATCAGGTAGCATGGGTAAAGTTGGCCATGCTAATATGAGCAGATTAGACTGACCAAACCTATAGCGACGTTTCGTTCTTGTTTCCGCAGGTGTAACCGCCGCCTTGTCAGTCGCTTCACTCCCCAATCACCCCTTCTAATCTCTTTCATCTCATACAACAGCCTCTTTTCCTTCCTCCCACCATCGACGACGCTCCGCCGATACATACGCATGACGTACGCCACGACCGTCGCGGAGATCGGACAGCTGTATTGCGACATTCTGTCGCACGCGAATGCGCCTACGTATCCGGAGGTCAGAGACATCGCGAACAACTTGACGGCGATACGCACGAAGTTGAACCGCTCGAAGATTTTGAGGAAGCATGTCGTTTATGAGGTACATTTTCTCTCTCTCTGAATTTCGCTTGGTCGGCTCATTACGTGTTCAGTTGAGTCTCCAAGGGCGATGGCCGACGGAACGATATGACATGATATTAAAGGTCCAGCTGTGAGTTTTCTGGTAGTGATTGCATTTCATCATCGACCCAAACCTAATTCGTTGGATTTCAGAGAAATCGCATACCTATTATCTCATCTAAAGTCCGTCGTCGAGCACCTCGAGCCTGCATGGGCGAAGGCGTTCCTCCGCCGCACGCGTTTCCTCGAATCGGACTTCCAAGGCGTCGTACTCGCCGTCATCAGTGCGTCGTCTCCCTATCCCCACCTAACCTCTATCGATATTCACAAAAAAATTTCAAAATTGTACGGCGCTCGAATTTGTGCTGCGCTCGCAGGTCTAGTCTCCACCGCTCTACGCACGGGGACGCCCCTCCCGCAGATAACGCCCTGTCCCCTGCTCGACCGATTCACGTCAGATAAGAACGGGTTCAACGCGTTCCGGCATAATGCCGAAGGGGACTACGGCTTGCCGCGCTCTTTGACCATTGAGACGCTGGAGAATGAGCAATACCTGTACGTCCCCTCCCCCCCTACCACGCTCCTCCTCAGTTTAAAGTGGTTTGCGACTGATGGGATGGATGGGTAGGTGTTTTAGCGTGGGCGTCGCGACGGCGTTTGGGATCGTGACGCGGTTGGATAAGTTGATGGTGGCTACGAAGGAGCTCGTGGGTGAGCAGTATCATATTCATGGAGTGGGACGGTCCAGACCCGGGTTGCCGCGCGTGCCCACGAAGGGTTAGCTCTGTGTGGGGGATTGCATGGGGTGAGACGAGTTCCGCGGTGAAGAGAATTTAATCATCATGAAGGCATAACATGTGTAATGAACTAACGATACCGGCCTTTTTGTCTACTTAATGAATCGCAAAGAAGCCTTTTCCTTACTTGTGGTGAGTCATTTCACACACAGCTAAACGAGGTGCAACAACAAACCCTTGCGCTGCCCCTCGCTTTTCAGGATTGATTTATTGGGAGTGTGCACAATATCGAGCACCCCATCAATGGCGATCACCCTCTTCTCTTCATGAATACAGTAGCACTGTGAAACCCCCAGGGCCTGAAATCCCCACCAACAGAGGATGAATTATCACTTTCATGCATTTACCGTATGAATTCGGGATGAATTAGATTTGGGGTGAAATGGGTTTGAAAATCACAACTTGTAATTATTGTATGGTATTCATACGTTGCACGACATGAACAATATGCGACGCTATTCATACCTTAAACAGCCACCATTCCATACAATGACCGCATGGATTTAAGCCAGTGGATGAGTGGACTTGAGAGCGAAATCGTCCTTGGTCATGTGATGACATGTTGGACTTCAACCACCACCACACTCACAGGTCGCCTCGACATAGCGGCGCTCCAGCTGTTCGCTGAGGTCTCTGAACAGCTTGAGCGCCGCTATATTGTTGTGATTTGCTCCAATGCTGTAATGGTTCATTCATGTAATCGGCTCGTCCTCGTCTGGGCTTCTCAAGTTTACAATGCGACGGAAGCGGCACGCTCACTTGAAACCGAGTCTTTGGCCGCTACAGTGTGTCTCGTGAGTGTGTCTACCGCATGGTTTCTTCCATCTTCACGACTGGTCACGGTCCCTCAATAGAAGAATCGTAGAACGGGTTGCGACCAGTCAACAAGTGCGGTGCGTGTCAACGACACCTTTGCGTGGATGCTTGCCGTGACTATTGACTTTTCCTTTGCAGACACGGTTACAAACCGGCCTTAAAGGATTTCAAGAAAGGGAGATCGAGGCGGAGAAGCAGGGAGTTTTGTGGAGTGCTGGCACTGGGAGCTTTGTCAGTAAGTACGACCAATGAGTGGTTTCAGTCATTCTTACTTTGACCATCCGCCAGTTTGCTGGTGTCAGGAACACCGTGACCGAGCGACAGGATCTTCGGCATGAGTGGCGCAATCGCTGGCGATGAAGAGCGGTAAGGCGGTTAGTCTACATATCGCTATACTTGTGCGATAATCTAAGGACTGTTTACAGAACAAACCAATCGTTCGCGTCAGAATTTTTCCCAACCCCGACCATTCTGAAGATGACGGTCATCAACTCCCTGGATTACGAGTACGGTGGGTTGGTGGACAGCACTCCCTCGATCTAGCCTCATACGACATCCGTGAACGTCGCCGGCTAGTAGCTGGCGTATGTTTTCATTTTAAATAGCTAATAAATCATTGCTTCCTTCCTTCGTATGAGATCCCCCCCTTCTGAGTGTTTATTCATGAATTACATGGCAGCTTTTCATCTCTTAATGGTTTTCGGAACTCCCTCATTACTGGATGAAAAACCAGCTCACATCCCAATCCCCAGGGGTGGACAAACGGGAGAATATCGTCGAGATTTTCACACACCGAGTCATCACCTGAACGGCTGAATTTACTGTGACATTCCTACGGTAGTCGTATGAATCTCATGACTATAACATAGGCTAAATTGTGGGGATTTCATACTCTCCGACGTGCACAGTGAGTAGGTTGCTTGTTATTTTCGACGCCCTGCCGCCCTGCACGATGGTCGGGCCCTACGCGGCTTTTCGTATCCATCTAGCAAAGTCAACGTGCTCAAGAGCGTTATATGAGAAATTTTTGCCTCCTAAGCAACGTATGCATACTTACAATGCACTCATTTCAAATTGAAAAGGCTGTAAATAAAGTCACCGGCTTGCCAGACGCGTCAGCGGTACCGACTATTATTGCGCGCTTCATGACATCACGGCTGTGACTGATGATGTAACGAGTTGCGCTGGACGCCGGTATCGATATATCATGGCGCGGTGTTCCTCGGTGCTGTATGTCTTTTGAAACACGTCGACCTTCCCACATATACTGTAGGCTTGGTGCAGGGATGGATTCATCAGTGGCATCAGCGCCATCACGTTTTGTTGTGAGCTCGAGGATGCCGCAGTGATTTTGAATTTTGATGTGAGAAACATTTCGCAGTTGGGACGGTCGGCGCAGTTTGCACAGGACAATGTACACTGCGGAACCGTTTGGCTGAATAGTGCAGGCACACTATCCGGTCGTCGGTCTCCGCGAAGGTCGTAAGTCTGTTGGTCATTCAAATTCTTACTCACCGGAAATGACGGTGCTGGTGTTGTAAAAAATGTCCCAAAATGGTAAGTTTTGATCATTTTCACTCCTTTTCACCACGGTGGTCCATATAGGGCCTACCAGATCACTGGTTCTTCACTTGGACGACGTTGATGCTCGGCGTCCGTCCACATCACACACACAGCCTTCCCTACTTTCCCTCTCACTCCTTTCGCGATACCCTGCTCATCGTCCAGAACGACATCCACGACGTTATTAGTCGACACCATACTCGCCACACGCTGTGCGCACCCCCAAAGAGCACTTTAGCTTGAGCTTAGCTTGGCGTTCCTGAAACTAGAGCACCTGAGCGCACACCCGCTTTTCCATAATCTAACTCATCATACTTGGTCCTTCCTCGTTGTTTTGGCCGTTGTGCCCTCTGGCTGCCATCGTGTACTCGTATCGTCACCCTCGCCCTCACTTCACCTAGCCGACCGCAGCCGCAAGTATGTCCTTTTTCAAACGCCATCCCCTGCCAGACGACGGCGACACCGACGAGGAACGCGACCAAGACGGCACAATCGACCCGAACCTCCGTCTGCGCACCGTCCGCACGGCAGCATCCACCATCGCAGAGTCCATCCGGTCCGAACAGCGCGCACAGCGCCGCAAGGCCAAGAGCACACGCCGCAAGTTCTTTCGGAAACCCAGCGTCGCGGGGGAGAAGAAGAAGGCTTTGTCTCAGGATCAGGAGTCTACTGCACCGTCGACGACGACGAGTATCGTTGGCCCGCGGAGGAGGATATACGTGAATCAGCAGCCGTTGCCGCATGAGCTGGATTCGAATGGTGATTTGAATGTCAAGTATGTGCGGAATAAGGTCCGGACTACGAGTGAGTGTTTGATTTGGCTTTCGATTTGAGCACAGAGTTGACTGTCGTTCACAGAGTACACAATCCTTACTTTTTTACCGAAGAACCTTTATGAGCAATTCAGACGGTGAGCCAACTCAGAACAACGCAATGAGCACATTACTCATTGTCTACAGTGTCGCAAATCTTTACTTCCTAGCCTTGGTCATAATTCAAGGTGATCACCCACCCTATATCCTCCCTAACACCCATTTCGCTCAACACCACCATCCCACAGTATTCCCAATATTCGGCGCAGCAGCCGCACAAATCTCCATGCTCCCGCTCCTCTTCATCCTCACCGTCACAGCGATCAAAGACGGCGTCGAAGACTACGGGCGCGCGGTGCTCGACGAGGAGGTCAACACCTCCGCCGCGACGAAGCTCGGCGACTGGCGCAACGTCAACATCCCGCGCGACCCGCGCTCCTTCCTCCAAAAGGCGCTGGGGCTGAATAAGCCGGGGAGAGTGACGAAGGGCGTAAGGAGGCTGAGGAGCAGGGAGGCGGGGGAGTGGGGGAAGATCGTCCTGCAGAAGAAGAGCGGGGATGGCGAGGATGATGGGGATGCGTATAGTGTGCTGCACCCCGGGGACGGGAGCTCGGTGACCTTGGCGGGTGCTAGTCAGTCGCGCACGAAGCTGGAGGATATACAGAGCGTGGACTCGCATTCCTACCCGCCGTCCTCTGGCCCGACCCATTCGCTGGCAGGCGTAGACGACATGGGCACCCTCGACGCGCGCCTGCGCAGCGGGTCGCTAACCTCCACGCGCACCCACCTCGCGCCATCCATGCGCTCGCGCGCCTCCTTCGGCGTCGTCGACTACGCCAAGCCCTCGCGGGGCACGGCGCGGTGGGAGCGTACTTTGTGGAAGAAGCTCGAGGTCGGCGACATCGTGCTCCTGCGCGAGAACGACCAGGTCCCCGCGGACATCGTCGTGCTCTCGACGAGCGACTCGGACGGGCTGTGTTATCTCGAGACGAAGAATTTGGACGGGGAGACGAATCTTAAGCCGAGGAAGAGCTTGAGGGCGACGAGCAGTATTAGTGCGGAGGAGGATGTGGAGCATGCGAGTTTCGTGCTGGAGAGCGAGCCGCCGCATCAGAATCTCTATCTCTACAACGGCGTGTTGACGTACACCTCGCGCTCACCCTCCGGCGGCGGCTCAGAAGACGAGACCAAGCAAGAGCCCGTGTCCATCAACGAGCTCCTCCTGCGCGGGTGCTCTCTCCGGAACACGTCCTGGGTGATCGGGCTCGTCGCCTTCACTGGCGCGGACACGAAGATCATGCTGAACGGTGGGAGCACGCCGAGCAAGCGTAGCAAGATTGAGAAGGAGACGAACTTCAATGTGATTATGAACTTCATCGTGCTGCTGGCGATGTGTGTCGCGACGGCGGTGGCGAGCGGGGTGTATGAGGGCATGAGTAATACGAGTGCGGACTTCTTTGAGGAGGGGAGCGATCCGTCGAAGAGCCATGCGATTAATTCGATTATCACTTTTGCGTGCGTATTCCGTTCGTTCATACAGCTTGGAGTGAGCGCTGACGTTCATTTGATTTTTGGGCACAGATCATGCCTGATCGCATTCCAAAACATCGTCCCCATCTCGCTGTACATCTCCATCGAAATTGTCAAGACCATCCAAGCATACTTCATCTCGCAAGACATCGACATGTACTACTCGCCCTACGACACGAACTGTGTGCCCAAAACGTGGAACATCTCCGACGACCTCGGGCAGATCGAGTACGTCTTCTCCGACAAGACGGGCACGCTCACGCAGAACGTCATGGAGTTCCAGAAGTGCTCGATACATGGGGTGAAGTATGGCGAGGGCATTACGGAGGCGCAGAGGGGCGCGGCGATGAGGAGGGGGGAGAAGGAGGCGCTCGATCCGCAGCAGCAGGCGGAGGCGCTGGCGCGGTTGAAGGAGGATATGATGCAGAAGATGACGCGCGCGTTCAAGAACCGGTGGGCGCAGCCCGACAAGCTCACGCTCGTCTCCTCGCAGCTCATGGACGACCTCACCTCCCAATCCGCGCAGCGCACGCACATCATCGCGTTCTTCCGCGCGCTGGCCATCTGCCACAGCGTCCTCGCGGACAAGCCCGACCCGCGCGGGGACCCGTTCCACCTGGAGTACAAGGCGGAGTCGCCGGACGAGGCTGCGCTCGTCGCCGCCGCGCGGGAGGTCGGGTTCCCGTTCGTTGGCAGATCGCATGGCGCGCTCGATATCGAGGTGATGGGCCAGCCGGAGCGGTACACCCCGCTCCGGGTCCTCGAGTTCAACAGCACGCGCAAGCGGATGAGCGTGATCGTGCGGAACGCCGACGGGCGGCTGGTGCTGTACACCAAGGGCGCGGATTCCGTTATCTACGAGCGGTTGGCTGCGAACCATGATAAGGAGCTGAAGGAGCGCACGGCGAGGGATATGGAGGACTTCGCGAATGGCGGGCTGAGGACGCTGTGTGTTGCGTATCGGTATTTAAGTGAGGAGGAGTACTTTGATTGGTCGAGGGTGTATGATGCTGCGGCGAATGCGCTGAGCGAGAGGGAGGAGGAGATCGATAAGGCGAATGAGGCGATTGAGCGTGAGTTGACGATATTGGGGGCGACGGCGTTGGAGGATAAGCTGCAGGAGGGCGTGCCGGAGGCGATTGAGATGTTGCATAAGGCTGGGATTAAGTTGTGGATTCTGACGGGTGGGTTTTGATATTCGCTCGTGCGATTGCGAACATACTAATGGACTCTATTCTATCATGGCACCAGGCGATAAATTGCAGACTGCGATCGAGATCGGTAAGCGTGGCGTCGCACAGTGCACTGATAATAACTAACCGCCCGTAATATCCAGGCTTCAGCTGTAACCTCCTCAAGTCAGACATGGACGTCATGATCATCTCAGCAGGCTCGCCAGAAGAGGCGCGCAGCAAGATCGAAGCTGGCCTGAACAAGATCGCGTCCATCCTCGGTCCGCCGTCATGGGATCCGAAGAAACGGGGATTCATTCCGGGCCTGCAGGCGAGCTTCGCGGTCGTCATAGACGGGGACACTTTGCGATATGCGCTTGAGCCGGAGTTGAAGCCGATGTTTCTCAATTTGGCGACGCAGTGCGAGACGGTGGTGTGCTGTCGTGTCTCACCTGCACAGAAGGCGCTGACGGTCCAACTCGTAAGTTGTTATTATGCACGCTACTTCACACAAACCGAACTGACCCTTGGCCGACAGGTGAAAGAGGGGCGAAACGCGATGACGCTCTCGATTGGGGACGGCGCAAACGACGTCGCGATGATCCAGGAAGCCAACATCGGTTGTGGTCTCTTTGGGCTGGAGGGGTCTCAGGCAGCCATGTCTGCGGATTACGCGTTCGGCCAGTTCAGATACCTCACGAAGCTTCTCCTGGTTCATGGACGGTGGTCGTATATGCGCATCGCGGACATGCACGCCAACTTCTTTTACAAGGTGAGACATAATTTACCTTTACACCATTCGACTGGTCCTAAATTTCTTTGTTTGTAGAATGTCATCTGGACTCTCGCTATGTTCTGGTTTCTCTTTTACAACAGGTAAGGTTACTCGCAGAGTATTTGCATGCAAAGTTACTGATCGCGCGTTTAGCTTCGATGCCACATATCTGTATCAATACACATTCATTTTGCTATACAACCTAGTCTTCACATCTCTACCAGTCATTGTCATGGGCGGTGAGTGATCCCATACCATACAACCACTCATCATTCTTTGCTGAACGCCATGGTTAGCTTTCGATCAGGACCTGAACGCGAAAGCCGCACTCGCCTTCCCTCAACTGTACATTCGCGGTATACGTGGCTTAGAGTATACGCGCACAAAGTTCTGGCTGTATATGGCCGATGGGTTATACCAGTCCGCCATTGTATTCTTCATACCATTCCTCATCTGGCAGCTTGGACTGGCGGTTGCGTGGAACGGCAAGGGCATAGATTCGCTCGCCGATTTCGGGACGACGATAGCCGTTGCCGCCATCTTCACCGCTAATATTTATGTTGGGATTAGCACCCATTAGTGAGTAATTCCCGCTCGATGTTCTTGGAATCCATGTTTTAACGTCGACACGATAGCTGGACTGTTATTACGTGGGTTGTAATCGTTGGATCGTCTTTGGTCATGGTCATTTGGGTTGCTGTTTATTCCCTGTTTGACTCTGTGGATTTCAACGACGAAGTCATCGTTCTGTACGGCGAAGTGACATTCTGGGCGGCTGTTTTACTTACGTGCTCACTCGCATTGGGTGAGTGTTCAAGAATTGTCGTAAGATGCCTACTAAAACACACACCCAGCACCCCGATTTTTGGTGAAGTTTATATCATCGACCTTCTTGCCGCTAGATCGCGACATTGTTCGCGAAATGTGGGTCTTGGGCGATCTCAAGAGCCAGCTTGGAATCAAACATAGGAAAGAGCGCAAAAGAAATCAAGCCGATTTGGAGAGAGCTCCTATGTATCAACAGCCGCATGCGCGAACGATCTCAGAAGTGTCAAACTCGCAACCCGACTACGAACCTGCTCTTACGCGCAGCCCGAACGACTCGGATAATCTTTCACCACCTCAGTCCGTAGGGTTCGCGCTGAGCCCACCCCTCGAATCCGAGTACCAAGACCCGACTGTCCGCCCTCGCGACAGTCAGTATCTCGTTGCTCCGGACCCGTATGATAGAACCTCTCCAAACACAGGCATGGCTATCGCAGGATCTCCAGCATCGCCACATCCTTCGTACTACTCAGCATCTGATATTCCCATTCCATCCCCAATGCCATCTCCGCGATATTCTTATTACCCCCCGTCAGAGCGGGTCACATCGACAGCCATCCTAACCCCCGTGACTTCAGAGCGAGAGCTTCCACTGTCTCCGCAGCCGGTACACGCACTGTCTGTGGACCCGTCACCGAGTCCCCGTGCAATGGAGATGAATTCATACGAAATGCGAGTGCGGAGTCCACCGTCGGCATTCCCATCGAATCATCTCCGGGCAAATTCGCGCGCACAGTCGAGAGCAAGCGAGGCGTCTCACTATATGACGGCGAGTGAAGGTGATCACGGAGAACTCGAAGACGAAGACGACGTGAACGGTCGCCCGAATTCGCAATACTCATATACCGGTCCCATGGCAATATGATTTCTGATACTGTAGTTTGGCTATCGATCCCAACAATCGAGACCATGTCCGCTCGCTCACCATCATCATCGTTCTGTAAAAACCTGCTATCTTTTTTATATTTCACTGTCTACTCTATTCTGTTTCACGACCGGACGAATCTGGATTACTAGTAGTATCAACTTGCATATGCATTTATAAAATGGAA
>ML170253.1:0-22582 GCA_004355085.1 Rickenella mellea | reverse complement strand
CCATGTTATTCCGTTGCTGACCAGCTCCGTCGTTGTTTTCCACACGTACCTCTTAAACACCTCACGTAATCTCAACTTTTCTCCTCGTCTCCTTCGTTTCACATTCCCTCGACCACTTCCTGAAACATTAACAATATGGTGCTCCACGTTCCGACCCATGGTCATTTTCCCTCTACCGACCATGATGCAACGCGCCTCCTTGATCTCGTTGCGACTTTTCCTACCTTCCATTCCCTCTCCTTTCCCGTCTTATCCTCATTTACCAGATGACGCTGGTGAGTCATCACTCCGCGTCTAACTCCCCATATCTGATCCTCCGTTTCACCTCTCTTCTCATTTATTAAATCTCTCACCCCGTTGCATTTCGTGTCTTCGTCCATGATGACCTCATTGCCAACAATTAAAAACTCGTCCTCCATGTCTACATCACCTAAATATGCATGGCTCGTCGATACGCCGCGTCCTGCTTCAATTCAACCTCTTGCCTCGATTTTCTGACCTCTATTCCCAACAACACCACACTCTTGGACTGAGATCAATCTCTTGCGGCAATTCAAATAGTCATCGATGAACTTCGTATCATGAAGCGCGCTCGCTTGGCCCAGGAGACGATGGCTAACTTACGTGCTACATGGGACTCTTTTGGCTCTCAGTTACCTCCAATCAACTCGCTACCCGAACATCTAGTTACTCCGCTACAGGATCACGAGAAAATTCCTATTAGTGAAGAGTCATTCGATCAGCTACTTCGATCCGACCGCGTGCTATCTGATCGTAACTGTTCGGAGACCGATCTGCGGCGGATATTCCGTATCCACAAGACTGATCGAATTGGTCCACATCAAACCTTCCTCTACGTCTTTGGCCTTGATACCCCAGGGCCAAATTGTAATAAGAATGCATATATTCATTTATGGGACTCCCTCATTCGCAACATTATGGCGCGCATGATCAGAACAGCCAGAACAGAATCGGCAGTTTCAAAACCGACACGTTAAGCAAGAGTCCTGACTTGATCATGCTTCTTGGGAATTTTGTCTCTTTCGCAGTGTAGAACAGTCCGCGATGAACACGGAAAATCCAAAAGCAGAGCTCATCGAAACACTGAATGGATGGTCTTATGGCGCGGTGCCATACATTTTCGGTCAGTGCGAAGCTTGAGTCACCAAGTCACTGGCACTCATAAGTGTTAGGTTATTATGCCAAAGGAACGTCCGTGACATACGTTGCAATGACAAAAGATGAAAGAAAGAAAGACGCGGAAATTCATGATCTTTGTGAACTGGACTTCAACAAAATGGTGGATCGGATCACCAACATAATCATTCTCATCCGCATGGCTCCTCTGCTGAGAAGGCTTTCGGTGTTGGTAGGTAGTAGAGAGTTTGGCGAGTACGTAAACAACCAATGGTCAGTCCGGTTCTTTGAGGTGGTACTCGCAAAGACTGAATACGCTCTAGACAAGGTCATCATCATCGTTCTCCAAGTCATCGCGCCGTAAAATCGGCTATCTTTTTATATTTCACTGTCTACTCTATCCTGTTTCATGACCGGGCGAATCTGGATACTAGGAGTATCAACTTGCACTTGCACTCATAAGATGGAATATTAATCTTGGCACATCGATGAAAACATTGAGCTGGCGCACGCGGCCCGTTACTGAGTTGAAATCTTTACAGCAAAATGCTCACCTTTTTCCGATTGCCTTGTCACTGGCAAGCAGCACTCGTTGTTCCCAACCGGCTCCGTCACCCCTCCCTCGTCACGCCTAGCGAACAGCTATGCTCACCGCACGCGTTCCATGCGTTCAACTTGATCAACATCAATATCTGCCAAGCCTTGTCTAAATTGCACCTGCGCCTCACGCATCCGCCGTTCACGCCGAATGCGCTAAGACCCTCACTTGTACCAAGGTGGCGTAATACAAGAGCCGCTTTTTATTGACTGGCTCGATTTACATCCCCCCATTGCGCATCCCCACCACCGTCAACCTTCCCAACCACTCGCATACCTAACATGCATAAGATCGAGTGCCGTTGTGTGCGCTCCCCTGCTTGACGGCCGAGATCTCCCCAAACGGCATCCACGGCCCACTCTACCGGTCCAAAAGCTAACGAAAGCGCCGTCATTATCATGCTCTATAGCTACGGTCTGTTACCCAAACTCCCCAGTAACAACCTGGCCGTTGCCATCCCGCCTATCCACCAACTGAAGATGACGGCGAGAGTGGTTTCATGACATAGTCCCCCGGAAAGATGACGTGATGATGATCGGGGCTTCGATAGAAGATATTAATATCTGGCCCATAGATCCCTGGTTGATAATACTGCAATTCCGCATGCATGTCGATCTGCCAGGCAATTACATCGTAGGCGTGCATGGTTGTAATCTAGAAGATAATCACGTACATTGTAATTTTCCTCCAGCTGAAAAGCATAGCCAAATTCTTCAGCTGTGCGTTCAACAAGGGCGGCTAACTCCCACGCGATGTTAGTGTCTGGGTACCTGTGTCGTTCAGCCAGCCAGAACTGAGCAGCGGTCAGGTGCTTAGTATCGACCATAATCGGAACATTGTCCAATTGGCGCTCGTCGTGCAAACGGCACCTAATCATTACGGTAACTGCCTTGGCAATAAGCTCGTCGCATGTTTCATAAAATGCAACCACACTGGGTATTTTTTCCTTGTCCAACTCTCCGTGGATCCATATGAAATGATTAAGTATTTGACAATAATCCTCAAAAGCAATTTCGATCCGACACGAATTTTGGAATGGGAGTCCATCTCTGCGGTAGACATGCACGCGAGAAATAAATCTGTATGCAGAGGATACATGAAACCATCCAGCCGGACGACTGAATTGCACAGCCGCGATGAAAATAAAAGCGCCTTGTCCGATTCACCGAATAGCACTTGAAAGTAGGTTTCCAACAACAGATCTGCGCGTTTCGAATTCATCAGGTTCTTCAAAGAGCGGGGTTGTCCTGTCTGTAATGCTCGAAACGATTTATATACGAGCAGGAATATACCCTTCTGGCTGTCGCGGGTAGAAATTGGGAAATAGGGGAGGTGCGTTGAAGCACCACAGAGGCTATTCAAAATTGTAGCATCAAAAGGAGATGAGAATGGGATGATCCAGGTTTGGGAAGACATGATATTGAGAAGGTCTGCCGCTAACTTAACTCTAAATCCAGCAAGTATTTGGGAAAACACCATTCGAGAGTTTGTCATTTCGTGTGCCCGGTTCCAAAATATTTTCAGTTCATGGTTATTGTTGGGACCTCTCCACGGCACGGTTATACGTGAGTATACCTCACGATTTCTCCGGAATTCTTTTTCATCCAGCGCCAGAACCTGTTTTTCCAAGAAATATATGCAACGTAGGAGCAGATTTGAACGTGCGCATTAATATTCATAAGTCAGCTGACACTTGTCGCCCACTGAGATACTCCGCCAAGTTGAATTCAAGTCGTGGAGTAGTTGATCGAATACAGGCGTGGCCCCGTCAATCCAGGTGCTTTCCTCATCCAATATATGAGTCGAGCATTGGGTTGACCAGATTATGCTCTCTAAACACGCCAGAAAAGGCAACCGGTTCACCACACCAGAGCCGCTGATCGCCGATGAGTGTAACAAATGCTGCGTTTGAGTCGTGAGCCCAGACTTCCACAATACCGAACGAATGTCAGTATTCGAGTCGTAGATTTGAACAAGTTCCGGAACTGAGGTAATAATCGTAAGCAGATCCACATCCTTTTTGGAATATTCCATAGTCCAACGAAGTGCACGAGCGTCGCGCACGGAGATCTCATTCTCGAAGAATTGTCGCCGGTTAAAAAAGGTTTTTGGTAACGAAATAGTAACCAAGACGACAGATGTGGTGATGGAGGTCCACAAATGTTTGAATGATGTCCGAATATTGCGCAGAAGGGTTATGAAGCGGGGACCGACTACAGGACTGCTGCCTTCAGATGTGCCTCGAGTTGTAGTTAGAAGGTTGATAAGAGGTGATCGAATGGGCTTGGATAATTCCATAGCCCACTTCCACTCGGGAAATGTATTAGACGGAAACCACAGCTGGATGAGGGCGGAAAGACTTGATGACAATGAGACCATTAAAAGCGCCACTGACATGATAAGGAACGTCCACGTCGCCAAGAATAATCCTATTCCGAAGCGCACCAAAATTCCAATGGAAGCCGAAAAAGGAGTTTTGTATGGGCAACCAGGGAAAATGAGCGGTGTGATGGTCATGAATGCATATACTGCTCCACTGGTCACGCTAAAGCACAGAAGATATATGGCCAATGTAACGCTGATTGTGTGCACAAAGAGAAGGAGTCCGATAAAAAATAGGATTAATGAGATATGAAGCAATGCCGGAATCGTCTCAACGACCAGCTCCATTTTCCACCATGCCATATTTTCGAATAAGAACTGACGCGCTCGTGCTTGCTCCGTTGCGGAAGAAAAACTCCTTGGAAATCGAAGATATTGGCGTGCCCACTGTCTGACCAGAACAGCGGCAAGCGCACAGGATAAGCTGAATGCCAAGCTGAGAAACCAGAATACGTTGGTGGCAATATCTGTAGAGTCGGGCTGAAATGGAGGACGTATCGTTATAGGCGCTTCAGTCACGTTTGCGAGTTGTCGAGAAATCTGTATTAAAACATCCACTGTCACGTCTCCAGAATCTTGTAGCTCTCAATGACGAAGGCTGTTACACTGGCAGAGAAAAGAGCAGCCTGAGTACCGGGAAGATGTCACGCGCTGGAAGTTGAAGTCGTGAAAAAATTTGATCACGCACAAAAATCAGCAGTGAATCCATGTCATCCCTCCAATTGTGCACCAAATCTTTATCGTATTTGTCTGCGAGATTGAGATACGGGCCCCAGATCTTGGAACCTGGCTCCTCAAGGGTTGAATCCGGGGAGATAACTGGTTTGTTGTTGTGAGTTCATTGCCAGTTCGACATCGTGATTTTGTACGCACACCTATCGCCATTAACGCTTGCTTCCACATCCGCGGAAACGTTATTGGTTTCATCGTGCTGGTCTCTCCGTCGTAAAAGAGTGGCCATCGCTTCAAGATCGTTGCCCTGTCAAGTTGCGGTTATAATGAGAGCTGGGATTAAGCGCCGAAGTGCCACTGCCTCCGCAGTGCCTGGGACAACATGGGAACAAAATACACGAGAAAAGATACATTGAACAACATTAAGTACAGGATTACACTTTCCGCGAAATAGATATATTCACGGGAACGCAGGCTCGTGACCAGGAAGGCAACTTGCCCTTCCTACGGAACGATAATTGGAGTGAGGACAGTGTCAGTGTCCGGCACATGTCGTATCCCGAGAAAGTAACCAGGAACAAACGTGTTGAAGGCGAGACGCCAGGCTGGACGAATCCTCCAAGTAGAACGTCTGTGTTCAAACGTCGTCAGGGAAAATCATGTTGACGGCACAGTAAATGCGAAGGAACACAGCACCATCATGTCAAAGACCTGCTCATAGTAATGCGATTCTGCGCATCGACCTTCACGTTACGGGAGCGTCAGAACAAGTATTTATGTTCCAGAAGCTGAACACGTACAGTACGTTGTAATTTTCTTTGACCCGAAAAACTTAATCATATTCTGCAATTGTTAATGAAGCCAGAGTACCGCAGCCTGTTCATTTCGCAAGCAGCGCATGAAACTTGCCGGAGTGCCAAGAATACATAGATAAAGGCACTGCGAGGAATTTACTAGCAAAAGTACTGCGCAAACGCGACCCAATGAGTAATATTGCTCGAATGTCGTTGGCTTGTATATCGTTGTAACGCTGCCAGTATCCTTCTTATGCCACGGTAGTCGACTTCCAGTGATTACAAAATTTCACTAATATTTGAGAACAGATTGAATGGGAATCCGAAACGAATCGAGAGGCTGTCTTACAACGTGTCTACGACTCGTGCGGCGGACGGTACGCACCGATAGGGTGATCATCGTCTAGGACCAAGGATCTGTCGGGAATATAGTACGTTGCCAATGAGTCACGGTATCGTAGCATGGGACTTTAGCGGCGATACAGAGCATAGCAACATTGCATGGTACTGGTGGAGGGTTACGTATGTCCGAAAAGCCGACGAGCTCGCAGCCGGCCCGAGCGACCACCACGCCAGCACAGTGAGTACGTTTCGACAAATGTATGAGCCTTTACTCAGTATCACCCGAATCATCCCGAGTGTCTGAGTGTCTCGGGGAGTCTCACAAGAACGGTGACTGGATGCCACGCGACGCAAGAAACCGTGGCGAAAATCTTGGAAAAAATTCTCGACAAAAAGCGCACGAAGGCCCGTTCATCAGGTCCAGAGGATCGCTTTCGACGTAATTCGGAGCAGCTTTGGGTATTTGTGGGCCTCCGAGTCCGAGAATGAGACGGCCGAACTTGATGGTTGAAAAGCAAGTGCCAAATGTGACACTGGCACGGGATTCGGATAACCGCATCCGGCTACTCCGTTGACGGCATCCATCTACATAGACGCTCGCTGTCGCCGACGCCAGCACACACGCTTTCCCCAATACCCCACAGGCCCAGCGACTTAGAAGTCGGCCTGCATTGCCTCGTCGCTGTTCAAAACATCGACCAGCAGGTTGCATAGACATTCATAGACGTCTTACGGAACATACAAGCATCGCAACGATGTCTGAGTCGGCTACCACGAAGGCTGTAGGTGTCGTTGACACGGCTAAGAAGGTGAAGAAGCCGTATCCATTCTGGTTGGGAGGTAAGCGTCCAGTATACTCTTGTGATGAGTTGGATTGTTGGTTGGTCTGACGCGTTCTGGTTTAGGTGTCGCGGCGACGATCGCAGCGTCCATAACACAGTACGCATATCTCGCGTGACGCACACGCACGTATCTCCATACTCACGAATCCTCAACCCAACACCACACACAGCCCCCTGGACTTAACGAAAGTGCGCCTCCAAGCCTCAGGCGACAAGCGCATGATCCAATCGATCAAGAAGACCGTGCGCACGGCTGGCGTGCGCGGTCTGTTCGACGGCATCTCCGGAACTTGGATGCGCCAGATGTCGTATTCGCTTTGTCGGTTCTGGGCTTATGATGAGAGCAAGAAGATCGTGGGTGCTGGTGCGTGTTGAACGTTCGATTCGTTGGATTGGAGGTTGTGTGCTGACGGTGTGTGGTGATGTCATTGTAGGCAAGAATGCGCCTGCGTGGAAGTTGGCGTTGGCGGGTAGCATGGGTGCGTTGGGTTCACTCAAAACAATCCATTTCATTCCTAATCAAACTACTTTACAGCCGGAGGCATCGCAGGTTTCGTCGGTAACCCAGCCGGTTCGTACAACCGCACTCATAATTTCCTCTCACGCAACTAATCCCCGCCATCTCACACCAGAAATCATAATGGTAACCCTCCATCCCCATTCCAAATTACCGCTTTAACCCACTCGACTAAACGCCACCTAGGTCCGCTTACAAGGCGACTTCGCTAAGCCTCCCGAAAAGCGGCTCAACTACAAGAACTGCTTCGACGGCTTATTCCGCGTGCGTACACCTCCCCTCCGCCATCTCCGGTCCAATATGTGGTCCTTATTTTGATTTTACTGTTGATTTTTAGATGGTCAGAGAAGAGGGCGTGTCCTCGTTAGCACGAGGCGTAGGCCCGAACGTGTTCCGGGCGATCCTGATGAACGCCAGTCAACTCGCCTCGTCCGTCACCCTTCCCTCCTTCCCCTTTTCTGTTTTTTCCTCGACCCAGTCCATGCTTGCTTACGAAAGCGTGTTTGGTTAGGTACGATTACTTCAAAGCTGAGCTCCTGAAGACGCCGTACTTCGATGATAATATTTATGTGCACTTCACGGCTAGTTTCGCTGCGGTATGTCTTGTTTTTGTGTTAATTGTATTCGTTTTTTGTTATGGGTTAGCTGATGGTGTGGGTGGTGGTGGTAGGGAACGGTGGCGACGACTGTCTGCTCACCAGCTGACGTACTCAAGGTTCGTCTCACCATTCCTACCCCTTTAATTCTTTTCTTAATTGCGTGTGTGCGTTACAGAGTCGAATCATGAATGCGAGCGGCCCAGGGTCTAACGTACGTGTAAAACGTTCTCTTGCATTCCCGAAACTGACGTTTTTTGTCGTATTATAGTCAACGATCGCGGTCATCCGCCAATCGCTGAAGAGCGAAGGTCCGATGTTCATGTTCAAGGGCTGGTTACCCGCGTACGTTAATCCCCTTCGCTTTCACTTCCGTCACCCCCGCCACCTTCCATGCAACAACACGACCTTCCAGTCTCTAACGCCACAATTGCCTTAACATTTTTTTCTTATTTATCCCCTTTCTGATGGTGGAAGTTGACGTTGACGCTGAAAACTTATGTCATATATAGATGGTCTCGGCTCCAACCAACGACGATCCTTATTTTCCTAACTCTCGAGCAGCTGAAGAATATCACCGATTGGGTGCGTGGGGATCGGTGATCCCATCCGATTATGACACCCGCCTGCCGTGCGACGCGCTGCCAACGCAGTCGTGAAAGAATTCTGTGATTGTATCCGAAATTTAAAGGGGACACGGTCGGGATGGCGGAATGGTGAAAGCACAAGACCGATGAATGAAACAAATTTTGTGTGAAACGGAACGGTGGTAACGTTGTGTGCTTTTGGTGTAATTGTGTTGTGTGGAGGTGTTGGATATTCCTAGTTGTTTGGTTGGGAGGCGTTTGTAGGACTCTGACGGAGGATGAAGTTCTTGAATGTAGATTTGGTAGTTGTAATTTAGAATTTTGTCTGCAATCCGACGCATGAGTTGATTCAAGTTTCATCGCATTGCGTTCGATTGTTGGCG
This sequence comes from Rickenella mellea, assembly GCA_004355085.1. Lineage (NCBI taxonomy): Eukaryota > Fungi > Basidiomycota > Agaricomycetes > Hymenochaetales > Rickenellaceae > Rickenella > Rickenella mellea. Next base: position 13,732 of record ML170253.1, on the reverse strand, counting down.
TCTGAATAATTGAGATTACCTAGTGGCACCGGTATACGCTCCAAAAAGCCATAAGCTCATGAGGTTCTGGAAATGACAACTCGATGTTGTGTGCGCTGCTTCTGCATACGGTTCCGGGTATGTGGAAGTAGTGGGAAACTGGGCGATGCCACAGTCACGTGGGCGCTTATTTCCTGAAGCCACGCAACGTCGACCTCACCGCGATGGCGACGCTTTTGCGACGGCGCGACGAGCACGATCAGCTCAATAACGTTTCTGCCGACGTTGAAGCGAATCTCAATGGTGCAAGTAAGTGTTTTTACCACTACTAGTATGTTGACTAGGCGATGAACTCGTCTGTTCATCACAGCACAACCGGCCATCTCCCCAGATTCAACTCTTGAGGAACCAGGTTCCAAGATCTGGGGACCATATCTTGAGCTCGCGGACAAATACGATAAAGATTTGGTGCACAATTGGAGGGATGATATGGATTCATTGTTGATCTTCGTGCGTATTGTTTCCTTCGTGTGTCTGGCGGCATCTAACAGGTCCTTGAGGACAGGCCGCTCTTTTCTCGGCAAGCGTAACAGCCTTCGTGATAGAAAGCTACAAGACGTTGGTCCAGGACTCCGGAGACGTGACAGTGGATGTTTTATTACAGATTTCTCGACAACTCGCGAACGTGACTGAAGCGCCTATCACGATGCGTCCTCCGTTCCAGCCAGCTTCTACGGATATTGCCATTAACATATTCTGGTTTCTCAGTTTAGCTTTTAGCTTGGCCTGTGCGCTAGCGGCCGTCCTCGTAAGGCAGTGGGCACGCCAATATCTCCGATTTCCTAGGAAGTTTTCTTCCACGACAGAGCAAGCAAGAGCGCGTCAATTTTTATTCGAAAATATGCAATGGTGGAAAATGGATTTCGTCGTTGAGATGATTCCGGCCCTCCTCCATATATCATTAATCCTATTCTTTATAGGCCTCCTTCTGTTTGCCCACACCGTCAGTGTCACATTGGCCATTTATCTTCTGTGCTTCAGCATGATCAGCGGCGTGGCATATGCGTTCATCACCCTGACGCCGCTCATTTTCCCTGGGTGCCCATACGAAACTCCATTTTCCGGTTTCCTTGGAATTGTGCGGCGCTACACGATAGGCTCTTTCGTGACGATGTGGAGCAGCGTCACCATGATTCTAGCGTGTTTTGTTGTCTCGATGTTGTCAATTCTCTCCGTTCTCATCAAACTATGGTCACCGTCTTACACCATTCCGGAGTGGAAATGGGCCGTGGAATTATCTGAGCCAATTCGAACGCCCCTTATCCGCCATCTGACTAGAATGCGAAGAGTTACCCCGCCATCAGGAAGACATACTCACCAGGTCACTCCTCGTTTCATACAATTCTTGAGCAATGACCAGATGGCATTCCGGCATTTGTGGACATCCACCATGTCTTCCCTTATCTTGATAACTCACTCCATATCTAAATCAATCATTAACCGGCGACAATCCTTTCAGAACGAGATTTCTATGCGTGACGCTCATGCGCTTCATTGGGCCATGGAATTTACCAGGAAAGACGTGGATCTTTTCACGATTATTACGTCTGTTCCAGAATTTGTTCAAATGCATGAACTCAATGCGGACATAGGTTCGTTAATGTGGAATTCTGGGGTCGTGTCCCACACCCAGCGTTTGTTACGCTCCAGGGCAATTAGCGACTCTCAGGTCAAAAACCGATTCGTTCTTCTGAAGTGTTTAGAAAGCCTAATCTGGTCAACGCAATGCGCGACGCATGTTTTGGACAAAGATATGGCCTGGAGCGACGTCGATAAGACTTTAACTGACTCTCTAATCGGTGACCTGAGTGAGTTACTGTGCCTGAATTCTCTAACAGGCGACAAGGATAATTTGAGGCGGACTTTAGAGTGCGCTCTTTCGAATGTGCTTTTACGACGGATCTTTCATTTGGAACAGTCGATACTTGCTCTGGATGAGGAAGGATTCCGGCGAAATTACCAGTCCCACATGATTGAGGTCTATGTCATGCTAATCAGAAGTACCAATTCATTCGTCGGCGATCCCACATCCCGCAGATTCTACGATCAATTGGAGGACATTAGGAAGCAGATTTCCGAAAGGACCCTCACTCAAAAGGAGTTTTGCCAATTCCTTGGTGGATATAGAGCCACTTCTGCATCACAATTCCTCAATAGGTCGTTTCAAAACGTCCAGTCGTCATCGTCATTCGATGCCATGATTTGGAATAGCCTCTGTGATTCCGCGACGCACATACCACCCTTTCCCATTTCTACTCGGGACAACCAGGAGGCAATATTTATGCTTTCCAATGGAGTATTTCGAGCATTACAAATTGGGCAACCTCTTCCTTGGCAGAACCCGATACATCCGAAACGTACTGAAATGTTGTTAGCAAGCTACCCCCAGGTGCTATTTGGTGAAGCATGTGGTGAAAATGAAGGTTCGCTGCTTTTCCCTCCGCTGCATCATTTCATTTCTCGTGTGCATGTTTATCACGGCGAAAGACTAATATTTCAAAATGCGGGAAAGACTGTTGAAATTCCATTCGACGCGTATTGTGAAATACTCCATGATTTGTTGTCGTCCATCGAAATGTTGCATGCCGGAGAAAGAACACCCGAAGAAATTTCTTTCTCACATTATGAGGACCTAATTGTTGTGGCGATTCAAAAACTTATTCAGCGCCGCGTATTCGATGTGCACCCAAGCGACAATGTCCCAATCATTGTTGATGCTCGGCACCTAACGGTTGCTCGGGCCATGCTAACCAAAGGACACCCGCACAATCATGTTATGCTGTATGCCGCGGGCATACCTCACCTCGTTGAACGGACAGCTGCGGAATTTGGCTATGCCTTACAGCTGGAAGAAAATTACAATGTATGTGCAGTGCTTAGCTCTAGATGATAATCATACACCTTTAACTGCAACCAAACCCCCGCAGATCGAAATGCATGCTGAATTACAGCACTATGAACCGGGGATATACGGACATGATGCCGATCTCTTCAAGCGAAACCGTCGTCGCGATCCACTGTCGTTAACGTCTGAATGGCCGGGTTTTTGGACCAGCACTTGATTGCAACTCTTCCTGGTCCCAAAACAATATTAACCCCGCTTTCCGTCCCACCCACGTCGATAAATTTTGAATGGGACGTGAGATGTCTTGCGAAATATGACGCCTTGGTATCCCCTTGACGGATGCGTCGCAATTATCACCGGATCCCCATCCAATGCATGGGGTGCAGACAAATTGTAGAGCCAGTGCGTTGATCGTAGGAACATTTCTCAGAAGTCTAACCGACACGTTCAATGGTGTATCATTACTTTGATTTGATCAATTTACGACACATTTTACGGCCTCCTGTCATGGCACATTGTTCAAGATGGAGATTTGCAGAATATGAGGCACTATGATGAGACTTGTGCGGGCATGCCATTAACCAAAATTCACGGATGTCAATCATTTACTAGCGGTTCCCAGCCAGAAGTAAAACTGGAGTTCATGACCTGTGTCGGAGTGACCGTAAACAAGTAATCCCAAAATCATTAGTGAACGTTGGGAAGGACTTACCATCAGGGTCGGTGAAAACAGCCTGCCTACAGTTCCACGGTTTATCCTCCGGCTTCTCCTTGGCAACCACCCCATTCTTCACGATCTTATCATGCCACTCATCCACGATTTCTTTGCCTTTTTCATCCCCGCTAAGTCGAATGAGGAGCTCGCTAGGCCCGTAAGTGGTCTTGCATTCGGGAGAGCCAGGAGGAGCGGGAGAGTGCAGCATGATCTGCGCCGTGGTGTCGCTGAGTTCGCCGAGGTAGACGTGGGCGTATTGGCCTGGCATATGCGTCGCCTCGTCAAGCTTGAAGCCGAGCTTCTTCGTGTAGAACTCCACGGAGGCTTCGACGGATTTCGCGCAGAGGAAGGGGATGATAGTAGGTAACATGGTTTGTTCAACGGTGATTCTAGTTTAGTCGCTGACTGCATTGTGCATTGGAGTGCTGCTTATATACGCCTCCGGCGTAAGGGTCCATTCGCAACCCTGCCTTAACCATTCTAAGTAATAAATTGAGATGGTATCCGGGCTCTCACTGCGAGTCATTGAAGGTGGGAGGAAATCTGAGATTGAACTCGGTGCCGCTATGGCTTAGTATTCAAACGCGGTCTAATCACCCGGAGCGTGTATACTCTACGTAAGAAATTGGCTCAAGCGAGCAGATCCTTTCTTTGTTCTACGGGCAGCCAGTTGCTTAACCGACCGATGGTGACGCACCGCAATTCACTTTTCATCGATGTGGCGCATCTATAGTGAGACACGTGCATCAGACGACGTTGTTCTGACGAGAAGGACATGTTTGAAGGGGAATACAGGCGAGTGATATGACCAAACATGTCCGCCGCGACTGCTCAGCGACCAGCGACCAGTTTCGGATGGCGAACAAAGACAGAACCGACATTGCAATAGGCGTCGGTAGTAACACAATGGTTATCGCGTCCAAACGCGCACATTCTCTTTTATGTGCAGCCATGTTTGAATGTCAGAAACTTCGACGAGACGCAGTCGTGCCCCAACAATCCGTGGTGCGTACGTTGCTCGCGAGCGGGTACGCACCAACCAGCACCTGGGGCAAAACATTGGATATCGGTGTACGTTTCATCTCTGTTTTGGACGTACTCACCGGACTGTACTAATCTTGCACGGCTTTGTGTCAATCGTGATCATGAAGTTCTAGACCTGTTGATCGCCAGACATACGCCTGTTCGTGCCTGGCATGTTCTGGCGATTTTTGGCGGGATAATTTGGACGGTTTCGCCACAGGCGCGTCCTATGAGGGAATGGCGAGAATTTTCGCATAACTGAAAGGTTCCGGTGCGATTCTTGCCGCGTAAAGTTGAAAGAGCGGATCGAGAGCTGCATTTCAGCTCCACCCAGATTTCGCCTCGAGAAAATTTGTCCGCCAAGAGGTAAATAAGAGAGACAGCAACAAGCAACAAGACGAGAGATCCATTAGACATGAGACAGGAAACTGCAGCAAAAAAGAAAGCAATCACAGAGCGACCGTCTTACCCCAGACATGATTCATACTGTATTATCCCTAGATGGAGTTTTCAATGTAATACGGTAGCGTGATTTTGTTGAAGAAGGCGAAGAGGAAAAAATCGTGCTGGTGGATTTCGGTTGGTCTCGCGTAATCAAATGATACGTTTACATGCGTCGGGCGTTGCGTCACAGTGATAGCTCGGATTTTGCTTGGTTGCTACAGTGGTGATGGTAGATTGTAGACCGGCATCGCCAGGAGGTGCTAAGGGGGGATATGCCCACCTCAATAGGGATATCGCTAGACGGATTCTCACCAGAATTTTTCGCCGAGAGGTGATGAGGAGTAGCAACCAGACCATGGACCACGAGACATGAGGCAGGCAACCGAATACGCAAATGCAAAATCACAGCGCGGTCGCACACACGCCCACAACGTCGTCTTACCCCGTACGTGAAATCATAAGACATGGATGGAGCCGTGGCCGTGACAGTTGCAAAGATGGGCAGCGGGATGAAGGAAGATTTGGAGAGAGAAACGTGCTGGTGATATTGGTTTGTCCGGGGTAATCAAATGATAGGATTTTGCTTGGTCGCTACGGTTATGATGGAGCCGGGAAGTGCGAAGGAGGAGATCCAAGCTGCACGAGGTTTTCGCCGGAGACGTTGTTCCGTCAAGAGGTACAGTAAGGAACAGTAGCAACGACTCATGTTCCAAAAAATCACAGCGCGGACAGTCGCCCACAACGTCGTCTTACCCCGTTCGTGCAATCATAAGAACTGGATGAAGCCGCGACAGTTGTAAATATGGCAGCGTGTCGTTGTTGACGAAGAAGATTTGAAGAAAAAACGTGCCAGTGATATTGGTTTGTCCGGGGTAATCAAATGATAGATTCGTAGAGCGTTGAGTTGTGGTGATGGCTTGGGTTGCTACAGAGGTTGCTACAGTGGTCATCGTGGAGTGAAGTGAAGACCCGCCGGGAGGTACGAAGGGGGAAAATGATGTGGTGTTGACGGAACATGAACGTGGTCGGTGTGCATGGGGATAAAGCCGGAGGTACCTTGAAGGAGCAGTTTTTTTTCATGCGGGGAGGACGATGATGGGATGGCCACGTGTCGGGTTTGATGGAGCCGTTGACGTTAAGGTTGGTGGGTCATCCGAGTCGTCGTCGTCGTGCAGAAGAGCACAGGACTGGACAGTCACGGTGAGCGAGAGACGATGTCGACGGCGACTATGCGCGGCGATGTAGTGCGATCGGGGTTGCTCGGACGTCCGGAGAGTGTGGAAGCATAAAGTGATCGAGGAGTGAAATAGCGTCTATCACTGAAATTTGACAGCCCAGATTAGATCACCAGAGCGATTGAGTGAAGGTGTGTCTCGTTGACAGTCGGAATGATCGGACTCTCGGACATCGTCCCAGCGGGGTGTCGACGTATACGGTATACGCATACGTGCGGTCGACCGGTCGTGCTCGCAGCGTGCTTGTGCGGTGCGACGGTGCCGGGGAAACGGAACACGAGCGAGCGAGCGACAGGCGCAGCGATGGCGCGGCGGAGATGAAACACGAGCGAAGTGAACGGCTCGGATGAATTCCGGATGACGAAGTTTTGGATTGCCGAGGGGGTGGTTGCACAGCCTCATGCCAGCTTCAGGTGTCCCGAAACGGTAAAACGCATTTTTAAGCTCCGCACCCCCTGACAACTGGTGTAACGAGAAGTTTGTGGCGTCAGCTGCTGCTTGTGGTTTCCCTTCTATAACTTAACTTCTTCTTCGTCGTTCTTTTGATCTTGGTTGTTCTTCTAACCTGCGACTGCGCCTGCTGCCAGCTATTACTTCCTGGCTCTCGCTCTCTTCACCTTCATCAACCTACACTCGTCTTGAATATTTTTCTTTTTGAATATGGCTTCGACAGTGGCTCCGCCACCCACTTGTAATCTACTCGACGCGGAGCAGCGCACACGACTCATCAAGTCCACCAGAAAACTCGGCACCGTCCTGGGGACGACACCATACGTCCTCGAGCGCAGCACCAACCTCCCCCACCACCCCTCCTCATCCTCATCACCCCCAACGAAATCAAAATCAACTCTATCCCGCTCCCGATCATGTTCGTCCGCATCGACGACGAGCACATCCTCCACGCGTCCTTTCCTTCCGCAGCATATGCGTTCGCGGAGCCGCCCGTCTTACAAACCGGAGCACTGCAACAACAGCAACGCACCGCCGTTGCTCGAGGCGTTAGAGATCCCCGGGTCTGGGAGAAGTGATTCCGCACATCCCCCCATACTCAAGTTACTTCCGATCGGGGGTAAAGCACGCGCTCGTCCCCAATCGCAACTAGAGCAGCCACACCAACACGAACAGCACCATCATTATCACTACCATCACCAACAGCAACAACAACAGCACGATCACCAGTCGTCCCAATCACCCACTACCCCAACGGGCCCAACAGCGCGTGCGCCTCAACAACCGCCATCGCCACTCCCCCCACCATCACCGAGCTCCCCGTCGTTCTCCCCGATATACGATGAGAACCGCGCGCGCAGGAAGAAGATGGAGAAGTTGAAGAGACATTTGGGGGAGAACGTCCCGTGCGACCTCGTTTTTCCGCCTGCGCCGCGGGTGTCCTCCTCGACGTCGTCGTCGTCGCGTTCGTCGGTGTCCACTGAGCGGGAACGGGAGCATCGCACGTCGGCGCCGGTGTCGCCGGTGCGCAGACGGACGTCAGCTGCTAGCACTGCGCCGTCCGCATATACACCACCGCCCCCACCAACCCCATCCATTCTATCTCGCTCCTCATCTAGGAGCTCAGCTGTGAGCAGCAGCACCACGCGGCACTCTCATCAAAGCCAAAGCCAGCCTCAAAGTCACGCTCGGTCCTCCGGCTCAGGGGACAGGGATAGGGACAGGGATGGCAATACGCACTATCCCCACCCCCACCCGCCGTTCTCAGGAGATAATAGCAGTAGCTCACGAGGACAGTCCCAGCATATGATTAGGAGGGGCGATGGACGTAAACAGGGACAAGGGTGGAGCGGGGAGTGGAATTCGGAGAATTATCAGGAGGTTGTGTCGAGGTTGCGGTCGTTGAAAGCTTGATTCTATCCTCTTTCTGCATGGTCAGTGTCCCTTCTCTTCCGCAATGTCGTTAATTAACTTTTATCATATGCAGCCTCTACGATGATCAATGACGAAAATTCACGATAGGGGATGGGGGCCGATCGATTGCTGGTCACTCAATTAACCCCGTCCTCCTTTCCATCCGCTGCTCCTTGCTAGGCCTTACTTGCTGTACCCCAAAATGTCCAATATCCCTGCTCTGGCGATGTATATCTACGCGTCATCTCCTCTCATACCATATACGATACCTTAATTCTGCCTATATACATACATCCGCACGCCAGATCTACATCACGTAGGTTCATAATAATACGTCACTATAATGTACGTTCTGTAATGAATATTAATGACCCTGTCCGACACGGCCGACGTCTTGCTGTCTTTGTTCGAAGTCTACGTCTACGCTTATTTTACCCTGCAGTACTTTGTCACCTTTGCGTAGCTACAGCGCTTAATTATAATATCTTCCGGACACTTAATTCGTTGGGGGAATGAAATTTAAAGTGAGAGTTCGTATGTTTTACCTGTGCTGTTGCTGTCATGTCGCGTTAACACATTGTAATTTGTTTCCAGCGTACAATGTGCAACGTGTTACGTACGCTACGCGATGACACGCTAAATATCCCCTTGTCGTTGTTTTCACGGAAACGCGAAGGCGACAAGACGCGACGCGACGTCAAGCCCGTAGTCGGACGCGGACGCGGTAGTACAGTCGCTTAACGCTTCACCGCGGACGTGTGTTCTCTTCTCTTCCATTTCATTCCTGCATTGCATCGTCCTTTGTTTTCAGACCCAGGCTCGGGAGTCCGCGGTCTCAAGGAGAAGAGAAGCAGCTCGTTACTGCAGCAAGCCGAAAAACAGCAAATAAGCGAAGCATACCTAACTATACTAGACCGTATTGTAAATTACTTGTGCGCAATCATCACGATCAACCCTGCGCATTGCGCAGCACCCTGGTCCAAGCCCACGCCCAAGCCGCGTAAGAATTGAAATTTAGACATGGCCAGCGGGGTCGAATTTGCAAAAATCTTTCCCTGACAACCGCGTACCGTGACGCCTACGCAGTAGTTGGTTAGCCAAGCATTGACAAGTCAACGTCGAGATTAATCCCGACACTCCCACTCCCGACAATGACGGTGGTGACACTTGGAGTTGAGGGCAACGCTGTGAATAGCTTTTCTCGATGAAAGAAAACAAAGATGTCTGGACCCAGTTCTGGATTTTCGCATTTAGTGAGATGATCTCGCCATATCCCGTCCCAGTCGGAGATTCCAGATTCACCGCTTCTTCTCGGACTATAAAGTCCAGTTCAATCTAGTGTAGTCTAGAATAGAGTCTCGCACGAGTGTGGGCAGCCGGCGGTAGCGACATCAGTCCCATCAGGTTTGGCATCAATGCCATCATGTCATATCAAAATCATGTCGCATACAGTTGTACGAGTGTATGCAGCTTGGTAAGGAGGGTTGATAGTTTTGCGGGGTGACTGCCACGGACGGGCAACGGCCGATGGGTTGATTGCGTTTGATGATGGGTGACAAGACACGTGCGCGGGGACCGTGCTAAGTTAATGATACAACTTGTTGGACTGGTGGATCAGTTCGGTGAGGTCAGAGAGGATCAAAGATGGTCGAGGCGTGAATGAAGGGTGAGTTGGCGGCGCTGTGTGCCAGTGTGTCACGGTGGTAGGTGGATGGTGGGGGTCGTGTTGTGCTTATGCTGTTCGGCGTGGTTCGGTATGTCGTGTAATTATAAAACAGAACCTAGTCAGCCGGTAGGCAACCAAGGTAGTGACTGTCGAGAACCGTTTGAAAATTATTAATACACCACGCAAGGTTCGATCGAGCAGTACGTAGCATCATTTTTAGTTGAGACACCGTGACCGAGCGAGGAAGGAAGGATTTGTGGACGGATATAACGGACCCGCTCTACCACCACGAAGGATCACATCCGCTAGAATTCCCCGCTCGCGGGCTTCGATGTCAAGACGTCGAGCAGACTTTGATCCAATGCATAATTTTGTGGTATTCTGGGTTCTTTGATGTGACGGTGTGGAGTGGAGTGAGATTTGATGTGCAGCTGCATTCAATTCGCCACGAGCTTAATTCATCATTCAACGGCGGAACGCTGAGTTGCTGATCAAGGTCTTCGTATACGCGGAAATCGGGAAGTAGAAGTAGATCAGTCTGCATCGTCATGGAGACAGTAAGAAATATGTATACTGTATACTCCTCTTGAGCGACGAGACTTCGAATGTACAAGACACCTTCGTAGCAGGGCAGTTAGTAGGGTAAAATTCGTGCAGCTTGCCATAGAACTCCAGTAATTCTACAAGCTTGAGGTGTCGAAACTAGAGTGCACGCGCCTATGCCAGAGAGTACAACATTGTCCTGAACGGGACTGTAGAGGGAGGATGGATCTCCATTCAACGCGGAGCGCGGAGCTGCTGATCAAGGTCTTCGTATACGCGGGAAATCGGGAAGTAGAAGAAGATCAGTCTGCATCGTCATGGAGACAGTAAGAAATATGTATACTGTATACTCCTCTTGAGCGACGAGGCTCCGAATGTGCAAGACACCTTCGCAGCAGAGCAGTTAGTAGGGTAAAATTCGTGCAGCTTGCCATAGAACTCCAGTAATTCTAAAAGCTTGAGGCGTCGAAACTAGAGTGCACGCGCCTATGCCAGAGAGTACAACATCGTCTTGAACGGGACTGTAGAGGGAGGATGGATCTCCACTCAACGCGGAGCGCCGAGCTGCTGATCAAGGTCTTCGTATACGCGGGAAATCGGGAAGTAGAAGTAGATCAGTCTACGTCGTCATGGAGATCAGTCAGAAGTACATACTATATGTTTGTGTGAGGGTTGAGCGCTTGTGCGATGAGTATCCGAATGTGCATGATCTTCGAAGAGCAGTAGTTAACGGTAAGAATCGTGTAGCTTGTTCGGAGGGCCGATAAAACATGGAACCTCCAATAACTCTGCAGCTCGAGACATCGAAACTAGTATGGGTGCGCCAATGCCAGAGAGTACAACAGGACTGTCCTGATCCGGACTGGGACTGTAGAGCCGAGAATAATGTGACGTGGGGAGTATGCAGCATGTCTGAAGCAGAACGCACAGATCTGAGAAAATCGACGACCAGCAGGCTTTGATCCATGTGGTATTCGATGGGATGGCGTCGAATGAGATCTGATGCACCCCAGCCGGAGCTTAACACTCGATTCAACGGCGGAGCACCGAGCTGCTGATCAAAATCTTCCTACCCTCGGGATGTCGGGAAGTAGATGATCAATCTAGATCTTCATAGAGATCAGTAGGAATTATACATATGCGGCTCTTGGGCGAGTCGCCGAGTATCCGAATGTACAAGAGACATTCGTTGCAGAGCAGAAGCAGCAGAGTAGAAGTCTTGCAACTTGCCATGGAACTCCAATGTTTCTAAAAGCTCGAGGCGTCGAAACTAGAACGCACGCGCCTATGCCAGAGAGCACAAGAATGTCCTAGACGGGACAGTAGATGGAGGTTAGTTCTTCATTCAACGGCGGAGCGCCGAGTTCCTCATCAAAGTCTTCCAAACGAGCGGGAAGTCGGGAAGCAGAAGTGCTGTAGATGTGTCACGGTCTACCGTCGTCCTGGAGATCAGTTGGAAGTACTAGCGTGTTTGCATGACTGTTGTGCGCTTCATGATGAAAGATGAGAATGCGGATGTACAGTACAAGATTTTTTGAGAGCAGCCAAAGTGTAAAATCGTGTAGTTTTGTGCCGGTCTATCCATGGAATTTTGATATCTCCAAGTGCTCGAGACATCGGGACTAGTGAACGCGCCTAGGTCAGAGTTGTAGAGTGCAAGAGTGTCCTGGACGCGAGTTTAGAGCAGAACAAGCATTGAATCGGAACGCGTAAAATTTGAGAAAATCTTTCCGGGCGTCTTTTGCGTTCCTCTGGTATATGATTAGGTTGTTCGTTGGCCTGGAAAGCTTTTTCGAAGTCCTCGTGGATTTCGCAGTGTGTGCTTGGACCTCGCCGACTCGAAAGTTCGAGAAAGGAACAAAAAAAAAGTGAGCGGACCCGAGTCGACCCGAGACCACGTGACCTACGGCAGAGACGCCTTCGTCATTCCATCGGCGGCTGCGCAAGCATTCACCAACCTGATCTTAAGGCCGAAAATTGAGATGACTGTGCACCATGAACAACCCGCACATTGACGACGAGCTCGCAGTCCTCGAGAACTACCTCGACACCCTCCAAGCATTCCTCCTCTCCTCCTTCCCCAGCCCATCCTCTTCACAACCAGTATGGCTCGAGATCCCGCCAGTGCATGACGTGTCCCCGTACTCCGAGTTCCATGTGACTTTTTTGTCTTGGGGCGGTCCCTCTGCGAGGTCGTGTGGTGCTGCGGCGGTTGGGCGATGGGCGACGAGACATCCGTGGGTTGTGGGCGGGATGTCTGTTGCTGCTGTTGGCGTCGCCTTGTGGGGAGGGTACAGAGCTCATAAGGCGTCGCATGGCTATGCGCAAAGAAGGAACGAGAATCAACGTGCTCCCCCTGCTGTGATCAGTCCTCCACCACCGAGGAATCGCGTCGTAGGTAAGCAACACCTTTCAGTGTACGATGGAATGCGTTACTCACGTACATATTGGCCTTTAATCAGTCGTCCTCGGCGGAGACACACCCTCCGGCCTCCCCCTCATCACACAACTCGAACTGCACGGGTTCATCGTCATCACAAGCGTCTCAACCCCATCAGCCGTTCAAGAGATCGAAGGCGCGTGCAACGGATTCGTCAGAGCCATCGTATTCGACCCCTCCAAGGTACGTACTATATCCGACTAAATGCACGCGCGCACGTGTGTAAGCGATGAAAGAGCTGACTTTTTGTGGAATAGCCCGAAAATGTGGAAGCATTCATCCACTCCCTCCAAACCGCCCTATCGCGCCGTTTCCCAAGCAGCGAGCCAAGCGCATATTTCCACACGCCAGTGCCGCAACCAAACATCCACTCCATAATCTCCCTCCTCACTCTCCCTCCCTCCCAATCCGAAAACTTCGCCAACAACAACAACAACACCACCATCCCGCCGACCCCCGCGGCACCAAAATTCTCCACCCTCCCCCTCTTAACATCCTACCTCCCGTACCACACACGCACGAGCCTCACACCCCTCCTCACCATCCAAGCGCTCCTCCCGCTCTTCCGGGCCTCGCGCGCACAGGTGCGCGATTGGAATGGGAAGGGACAAGGAAGGAGCATCATCGTGTGCGTCCCGCGAGCTGGTAGTTCAGGGGTAGGGGACGGGCTAGAGTTGGAGGAGGCGATGAGCGCGGCTGCTACATCCCGCGCCGTCGAGTACCTCAGGCGCGATATCAACACTGGCTCGTTGAAGATTACGTCTGGTGATGCTGGTGATGTGCGCGTCGTTACGATCGAAGTCGACACCACCGCCTCGCTCTGTACCAAAGCTCAGCAACCTGGTCAATTAACTAACCCTGGGACTAGGCCCATCGACCCGCTCGTGCGCACGATACTCGACGTTTTTTTTTTTTTTTT
>ML170252.1:0-98157 GCA_004355085.1 Rickenella mellea | reverse complement strand
CTTAATCAGGCAATATCTTCCCTTCCCCGCATCTTACTCATCCGGAATACGATGGGCACCAGCCTCCAACAATAAGTGCAGCTAATTACACCATCGACTCTTCGTAAGCGTAATCAGTTACCCCTCACTATACAATCCAAATGAACGTATGGTCCCACTTGATCTCAGTACTCACCACTGCAACGAGAGATACAACCAGAGCCCGACGGATTGCCACTGCCTGAAAACGTCTATCGAGAATGCCGACCTTCCCGTTCATCAGTCTTTTGGGAAATCCCTGAACCCTGAGAGGATTTTGTAAGCTCATTATGTCACGTTCAGGGTCCAGATAAATGCGGTCAATTACTGGGAGCACCTCTAGGATTGAACTGAAGAACTTGCGAGCGGTAGCGGCCCCGAGGTGTGACCACGGACGGCGGCATAGAAAGTCAGATTTTGTCTCAGGAGGACATAGCTGAGACCTGACGGTCTGAAGCGTCCTGATTGGTCCTGACAAGCCCTGACAACCGCTTGTCAGGACCTGTCAGGACGGATGACGAAAGACTGATGTTCGAGTTCCCTTCCGAGCCATCTCCGGCAAATACAGGTACTTCTTTGACCAATTTTCAGAGAGTTGAGTCGAGAATATGGTCATTCTATTTCTACAAGTTTCTTTACAACCGACGAACTACTACATTCGCAGAGTGAGTTCACGAACCGAATTCTCTGTTCATGTGACATTCCGTTGGATATATTTGCTAAGATACCTTCAAAATCGCGAAATTCGCCTGCAAAGTGGCTTGAAACTTCCAAGTAAAGCGTTCACTTGCAGGCTCCCTAATTAAAGTCAGATAACAGTTCCTTCGGTTTTTTTCTCAGTCACTGTATCCTGACCTTAAGCCACCTACTGTCTCATAGCGCAGGCTTTCCAGAACGCAACGGTGGATCCATATCTCAGGCTGTTGTGACACGCACCTCAGGCCGGTAATGTCACGCCATCAGCTCTGCTGATCGCTTTCCATCTGTGTCTGCTACTAGACCAACTTCGACTGCTCCCTAGCGTATCTCGTTGCATTGTCTCCGAACAACATGTGTGCCAACACTGTATCCTGCCGCCGGGCTCCTCTTCCCGCCTGCCTATCTCGTCAACCGCTCTCGCGACCACATTGAACCCCACGGCTCACTGAGTCATCTTTTCTTCTTTCACGTCTTCCTTGGTCCTCCGCCACGCAAAGAAGTCTTTCACGGCTATATGGAAAACACTCAATTAGGAAGCGAATACAAGATTGAGACGAGATCGACGAACTTCTGACTACGCCATTTTAACGGAGACTTTACATCCACGATGCATCGAACTATGCGATACTACCTCGCATTCTACGTTATTTACAATTTCTTCATCCCAAGAATGTACGACGCAAACAAATGGAAGAAGACGGTCAAAACTTTGCGGAGTCCTTCTCCAGTGATGTGCTGATTTTTCTTTGGCGCGTACACGTTCTTTCTTCGGCAATGACTTCGAAAGGATAGCCATCACATGCTATAGTCGAGAAGGCTCTCAATGACCTATGCATGATGGAAGCGACTGTACATCTTGTCGACTTCTTTATCATCCTCCATCGGTGCCGGCTTCAAACCCACTAGTCTCTCTGGGTGAGTTCCATGGTTTCTCGATCGAAGCTCAATTTGACGAATGAAAGGTGGGGTTAGCCTGATTAGCACGTTGACGAAGCACGTTGA
The DNA here is from genome assembly GCA_004355085.1 of Rickenella mellea. Taxonomy (NCBI): domain Eukaryota; kingdom Fungi; phylum Basidiomycota; class Agaricomycetes; order Hymenochaetales; family Rickenellaceae; genus Rickenella; species Rickenella mellea. The sequence continues at coordinate 96,438 of ML170252.1, read as the reverse complement.
TCTGAAAACATTCACGATGCGGACAAACTTTCGATCACTGCGATTCAACGCAGGTCTTAGACCCGTGATGCATCCAACCAAGCCACACTGCCTCAGATTCTATGTTTCCATCCCTCAGAGTGTACGGCGCGAACAATTCAACATGGAAGAAGACGAGGGATTATAAAATTCTACGGATGTTGATCCTTCTGTCTAGGATTCTTTTGCGCTTTACTTGGATTTCCTTGACGTTTTCTCGTCGGCAAGAATTTCAAACAGTTCTAACTAAGCATCACATGCCACTGCTATAAAGGCTCCCAATCTCATGCAACGCTCATGGATCTGCTGTCCATTTGTCGACATCTGCGATTATTCATGGGTTTGCCTTGCAATACCTAATGCGCTCGACTCTCTGGAAAACATCAACAGTTTCTCGGTCGATGCCGTAACTAATCCCTGCTGCCGCCACGAACACGTTATTGGCCTAGTTCACCAGCGCGTGGTGGTCATTCGTCGATATTGCTGCCATGCAATTTTATGCTAGCGTACATATTCTCTCGATGCTGCGTTCTTTCGTTCCTCCGCGTGCTTGCTGATGCTGACGTCGCTTTTCTCGCATATTCCGGCTATGACTGTTCAGGGCATTCCCTTGCTTATTGCGGATGGTTGATGGTGTCCGTTCATTCACGATACGACCAGGTCCATTAACGGTCTGTGTAACTTCTCACAGTCCATCGCCACATTCCAGCTCCCATGACTCATTGTCACTGCGGTGAGAGCAACAAGTAGTAGCTGAATACATAGCAAAACACGAAGGCAAATATACACTACATATTTAAACTTTACTGACTCTCCGGACCTGGAATGACTTGGAGCTTCGGCAGACCGAAAGAGCCATCACTATTTTGCTAGACATTGGAAGAATGAGGTGGCTCTTCAACAACTCGCCGTGGTCCGCAATCTCGCGTTCTTCAGCAATCTCATCATCATCATCATCATCATCATCATCTACGCTTGTATTGTCAATCGCGTCATCATCACCTGGTTCCACACGCAACGGCTTCCTAGGATCGAGTTGGTAGCGACGGCTGGCTCGTGAATGGTACAAATTGCGCCAAATGTAGCGGGTGAAATGCTGCAACGAACGTCTACGTCCCTCAAAGAAATGGGTCATTTGGAGTGAAACTACACATTGGACGGAGCGCGACTGTCGTCAGTGATCTCGTTTTCATCGGCAATCCCACGTTTCTCGACAATGTCAGGTTCAAAACCCGTAGGTATTTCTTCGACCTCATACTCTTCATCTGGGCCGACACGCAATGGAGCGCCAATGTTTCCTAGAAATGAATCCGTGGCGAATACCGGGTCCCGAATGGTATCAATTGTACCGAGTGTCCGATCACAAGCATCTTGTTTGCGGGATACTTGTCGCAGGTTGAGGAAAAGCCTGCTCGCAAGTACAAGGGTCAAGCTATCCATTTAGATGAGCAGAAGAAATGGGTAAGAAGAACCAAAAATTTAGCTTACGGATTAGCGACCGACGGAATCACCCCAAGCCAACTATCAATCTGTTCCTGATAACATGTTAAATGATCACAATGACGGATACACCGAGATGCATACAGGAATAGGGATCTGCCGAAAGATCATTATCAGTTTGAAGGGATGAATACGACAGAAGAGAGCAATTACGAAGAACAGTGTCGTGCCTAGTACACCAATAATCGACTTGGCTCTAGAAATTCTCCGTAGTCAGTAGAGATGCCTATAAGAAAGAGGAACCTTGCGAACAGGAAATACATGGTTCCTAGGTGTCCTGTTTGTCAATTGGTGAGAGTTTACGGTGCTTGGAAACCGCACCGTCCCGCAAGATGAAATATCCCAAGCCGTTCCCAAACCCAACTTTCCACATTTCTATAGTGTTATGAATAGTCTTGGCAAATGTAAATCCGAACACCAATACGTCCAGAATCAGTGCCAATATTTGCCCAACAAGCAAAACTGGAGTATTAGCAATGATCAAGAGTGTCCCCATTTCGAACATGATGAGAGACTTACATCTTTGCTCGTTGACGGTATTAGTTCATGTTATGGGCTTTTTCAATGAATGCCTCACCTGGAAGCGGTAGCACGACCAGCAGCTGATTTGGCACATATAATGTGCAAACCATCATTGCGCAGACTAACCTGTGGGCTCAAGGCCGAGATCATCTAGGATACATCTGAGCATCAGATAAGGTCAAAAAGACATGCGTCGTACCAAATCCACGACGCAGGTAGCCAGGCTAGTCATACCCAAGACCATGAGGACAAACCTGTTTTTTTGGTAAATTGCGTATGTTCGCAGGGTGAATATAGCTGACCGATGCTACTTCAGGCTACGGGTCCATTGGATAGAAGATAAATGCGCACCGTATAATCCTAGATGAGGTGGGATGCTCCAGGCCATTTGATTGTAGAAAATAACCCGACAACTGTGTATCATTGGACGTCAGGACACAATATTTGCGCAGAGAAAGGGAGTACTGTACTGACAACTATTAAGTCATCCGTAAGCCATAGAGCCAAAGGAGAATTGTCAGCCAACCGTTTCAGATGGATTTGTAACGAAATTAAGCGCAAAAAGGAACAAGGTGTACACAATATAAGAATATCGAGTGACGAAATAGAGGGCCTTGGCTCCAGTAAACTTCGAGTTCCAGATTTCCAAAATCTCCGCGGGAAGTGTCAAGAAATAATCGTAGAGGACGAGAACTATGAGCCCCATTAGTATGTATCTCATTATCGTCAAGATCATGGATGACTCGCCAGTTCCCGAAATTGTAATGCAGGTGTTGAGTCGGCTGCAAGAATGAGGCGTGGAATATTGATTGAAAAGTCGTCGACGTACTCTTGGTTAACTTTCGCCATCAATCCCGCGAAGTCTGGTGGGGAATCAGACATGACCTTCCTAGTGATTGAAACGGCAGAGAAACGGAATAGCTTGGCAAGCGGTTTCATGCTTGCCTTTATACAAGCCATCGCAATCAATTCAAGTTCTGATGGAACCCCGTCTGTTCGCTTGCAGAGAAGTACACACAAGAGGCTGATGGGACCGAGTCTGTTCGTCAATTCAATATTAGCAGACAAGCTTCCGCATGAGCCCGTCATTGACGTTGACCCTGTATCGCGGGACCAACAATCATGCCAGACAATAAAAACGAGAAGGTTATTGCCACAATTATTAACGCCGGATTTAGCTATCCATACCGACAAATAGATCACAAACAAACTTTCCTTATATATTGTTATCTCGTCGAGGGAAGTTTTCTTCGTGGCAAACGGCAATTTTTTCAAAAATATTTGCTGATTATTGCATCAAGTTCTGTAGCCTCTGACAATATTGGCACCGATTACTGTTGGTCCACTCATCCCCTTATGGCAGCGATCGAGAATTTCCGTCAGTTCGACTGGAAAACACAAGCCACACCACTGGCAGGTTGCTGATCTCCGCAAGTACTTTCAAATCTGACGTCCAATCTCACCTCGGTCACAGTACCACCATCAATACTCTACATCATCGCAATCACACGACAACCACCCACGTCGATCCACACGCATCCACTTCTTGCTTCCATTCGCACCCTTGACCCGCCACCTAATCTTTGCAATTGGCACTTCTTGATCTCTTGATGGGTCCCACCTTCCAACGATGCTCGGCCGTCTAATCGTTATCACTGCCCAATGCGCCGGGTTCGATATCTCTAGCACTCCACGTCCATGGGAAAGTCATACGCAGGAAAAATAAGAGGACGACGACGATGCGAAGAACGTCGCGAGGGATCTACTGACTGAGTTGATGCGGACTCCATTGGAGAGATCGACATGTGGAGGTCCTGGTTGTGCTTGATGATGACCGCGTTGTATGTGAGATTCAATTTCGACGTGCTTGACTTTTAAAATGGCTCCTTCTATTGTGGGTGCGTAGCTTCCGGAGGAGATGCACCGTATCATGATACTACGCTACATGAAGCTACGAAGGGTATCTTCAGTGAACTTAACTTTTCATTGAACGCCTTATAATTATTTTCCAATCGCCTTTGGACAACCCCTACCAAACCCAAAACCCCGGCCCCCAGGTCTACTTAAGCTGTCGCTTGTCTGATGGTGCTGACTTTCTAGAGCGGGATGTCGGAGCTTGCGAAGAGCAGCACTGCGGCACGCCAAGATGTCTTCCTGTGCCTTTCTCTGGTCGCTCGCTGTCGGCGTTCGCTATTACATTGACCAACATCGAATATTCTCTGCTATATTCATTGCACTGTTTATCATCCACCTACATTTACCAAACAGCATCCTGCCGCCAGATATCTGGTTTCAGCTCACCCGTCCGCCTATCTCATGATGTCAGCCGTTCGCGTTTTAAATAGAACGCAAAGGGACGACCGCACTTCTTTGCTTACGACTAACTTATAATCTTGGCTAATTCCGCTCCTTTTGATTGGCCCTTCGACGGTTATTTCGTGACTGACAGTGTAAAATTCGTCAATCGCTCCGTACTGGCGCATGGTCATATTCTGCAATCTCAAAATATGGATTCAGGCGTATACATCCCTTCTGTGCCCATTCTTGTCAGCGCGTACTTCTATAACGAGATACACGAAGAAAGCCATATAGCGAGGAATAGCGATCAGAGTGAAATCGCTGGTCATTGCAATACATATTAGAGTTTCAACTAGCGTGCGGACGTAACAAGACAGATCTCAACAGGCAGTAACGCGTGTTTGCGTACGGCGGGCTAATTATCCGAAAAAGAACAGAATTCTTCAACAATTTCGTTTTCCGTGGGCATGTCTGATCTGATGTCGTCGTCGTCAGAATCAATACGCAATGGAGCCCCAAGGTTTCCAATAAGGGAATTCCTAGCAAACTCCGGTTCCGCCTGGAAGGTACCGATTGTAGGATTGACTTCCTGTATGTGCGATACTTGTCGAAGGTTAAGGACAAGACGATTGGTAAGAATTACGGCCAGACTGCTCCCTCCATTAAGAAAAATCTGGTAGCAAAAAGGGCAGAACGCACACATTCCCTATGCTCGGAACTATTGAGCCCAATGTCCCTTGCTTTTCGACGGTAAGTTCCGCGGCACTAAGGATGCAGAATTTAATAAATACATACCACTCCTGGGAACTTGCTGAAATTCTCAGTACGAAGAATTCAGGAGACAACAGTTGCTTACCCTATTAACGGTGATCGCCGAGACTGATGTAAGCATTTTAGCCCTAAATGTTGGCCGACGTCAGCCTGGCACAAGAAAAATAATTCAGGATAACGAACAAAAAATACATCGTTCCTGCACATCCACGTTGATAAATGTTTACTCAATTCTTGGGTAATAAATGCATACCATCTCGAAGAATGAAATATCCCAAACTATTGCCAAGGCCAACTTTTCTCATTTCTATGGCATGTCCGATGGTTTTCCAAAATGTCAAACTGAAAATTAGCACATCAAGTACCAAAGTGGAAATCAACGACGCCAGCTGAACTATAGGTTGGGAAATGTCAGACGATTATTTAACGACGGTGTCAGACTCACATCTTTATTAATGAGCGTGATGATTCCATGTTAGTATCCCAAATCCCAAAGCAAATTGCCCTCACGATGAAAAATTCGTACTGCGGGCAAATAAACACGCAACAGCCAGACCAAATTGATCTGCAACCGGCGTCAGCAAGATGCCGTTGAGATACTACGGATCGTGTAAGCAATTGGGAGGACAATTGCGACAAGTACACACTAGAGCAATGGTCCAGACAGTGGCGCTGATTAAGACTAGGGTCACCAGGATCCACTTGTTCCTCTGATATATGGCATATGTCCGTAATGCGAAGATAGCTACACGTTACACGTCGCATCATTATTCCGCGACGAATAGAGGAGAAACACACAAAGTAGTCCAATTTGGGCAAGGAGGGTCCAGGACAGTCGGGTGTAGTAGATACCTCGACAACTACGAGGTCGATGGGTGTCAGTTATGAATATTAGTAATTTCGAAGAAAAACTTACAACTGTGAAAAAATAAGTCAACGAGTCGAATAAGAGAGTGCATTTGCGTTAGCGAACCGGGTAAGTAGGTTCAGAGCGAAAACTCAGTCCGAATTCCAAGGCCGTTCTGATGATAAAGGAATATCGGGTCAAGAAGAACAGAACTTGAGCTCCGCTGAATTTTGAGTTCCAGACTTCTGAGACCTCTCCCGCTAAGGTCAAAGCATAATCGTAGAAGACAATGACTTGAATATGGTGACGTGAATATGTGGTTTTGTGCAAGTTACCAGGCTTTCGGTGGACGTACCTGAGCCTGAGAGGAAGACACGGTTGGATAAAACACTGCGAGCAATGAGCCCACAAACAGTCAATTGGGAATGACAACCTACGAGTTGGAATATAGCGCCGTCAACTCCGAAACGTCGGGTGAAAAGTCAGACATGCTTCTTGAGGCGAGTGGAAGGCGACAGCCAGTGTCACAGTTGTGAGGGCTCAAAGTTTTCCTTTATGCACGACATCAAAGACATGAAGTGTCCCTGCCGCAAGAGTTACTGATTGGGGATCTTTGGACAGTTTGTGAAGAATGAAAGACGTACTGATCGGATTGCGCAATGTTAAGGAACTGGGAATATGTTGCGTCGGCGAGATCAAGTTACCGGTTCGTAACTTTGCTGTGGTGTCGGAAACCTCGATTCGACCAATGTACAGTAGAATATCTTTAGAAGTTACGAAAATAAACAATTCATATTGCCATCAGGAAGTAACATATCGGTGCTGGCCGATCAAAATGATTGGCAGGTATGATGGATCTGAGCAATGTGACAATGTGTAAATGGCTTCTATTGGTCAAGTCATCTCGCACTGAATGCGAATCTGAAACGGCAATCTGTTGGTCAAGTCCGATACCGGTCGTAAAATGGTCACTGACGCACTAGGCAGACATAACATTTGCTCTGTGAAGTCCGGAAAGAACCGCGAGAGAATAATGCATCCTATCGTGGCGTTCGAATCGCATTTATCATGACGTGGGCTTGAGTTTTTTGATGGTCAAAACTGATGGTCGCAACCGGAACTGACGAACCCTCGGACGAGAGGCTATCTGCTCCTGTTCTTGTTGTCATGTAGGAGCCAACCGTGGCGATGCTTTGATCGACATCACTGAACGAGCTGATTGCCAAGACTTCGCTGTTCGCTGTTACGTAATTGTGTTGTCCTGATGACATACGATTGAACTACGGTTTTGAGTCGGTGTATAGAAGCATATGAAATAGTTGGCGTATGGCCTCCTCCAAGATCCGACAATGCTGGTATTCATAATTTAAAAAAAATTCGGACTATCGCCACGATTGGAAGTTGGAAAGAAACCTGACCCAATGTAGTCACGTTAACCCAGTGATCCAGAGTCATTTTGTAAGACGTACCGAACATTGAACGTTCGTTCTTCTTTTCCGCAGACCGGTAGTCATTCGGTCAATCGACGTTGGATGCTCCTTAAAAGCCTGCGTGATCTTCGACAGCTTCCAACCCATTGGTAGTGTGGGGTTGCCAGGCACCTCCTTTGGTACCAATGGCGAATCCAGTCTGCCACTGACCACCGGCTGGCGGTTTTGGTAGCAAGTTCGGCGTCGACATTACTCTTTTTTTCGGGAGTCGATCGAGCCTTCGGTAGGTGAAAGTCTCTGTAACTTGGTCGACATATTCGGCTGGTCTGTCAAAGTAGATCGTGGCATAGCAAATGAGATCGTCTCATTGTTCAATCCCCAAATGCCTCGTATATGGGAACAAGCGACGTCCGACCAACCTGTAACGAAGTGCATCCACGACCTGCTAGTGCGAGCCCCCGGCACAATGCAGCGAGTCCAACGTCGGTAAGCAGTGTAAGCCTAAGTGCCATCGACACATCCTCGACGTCCCTCTGTGAAGGAATGCAGACTTCGAACGTAGCCGAAATGTACATCGCGCCAACGGTGTAAGGCCGGATGTCGCATTCGTGACGAAAGTGGTGGATGGTGGCGGGATGATCTGGGTGTGGGTGAAGATGGGGGGGGGAAGGTGGCTGCGCCGGTGAAGGCGAATGTGCGGATGGTGAAGAAGGAGGACGTGGCGGCGATGGAGATGTCGGACGTGATGTGTCAAAGGGAAAGATCGTCGATATGCACCTCCTCTGATGTAGCAGCCAACGGGACGCGTCGATGATGACAAGGTGGTGGTTGGCCCGATCCAAGGGAGAGGTCGAATCAGGATTAGGAGTTGGTGAGGGCGCACGACGTGCGCGTGCCATACCGGCATGTTCCCATCGCTCAACGTCGAATGGAGCGAAGAAGTCAACAGGACGTATTCCGCGCGCTTGTATAAATGGATTGTCTGTGTCTGTGGCAAATTTCCTTCGGGTCCGAGTGCCATTCAACGCAGCTCCATTCACTTCGATTGCATCCATCCCAGCCGCACCGCGCCGCCCACAGAAGTTGTGGTCCCATTCGTAAAGTTGAGAGACAGAGCCTCCGATTCCGAATACGCCGTGAGGTTCAATAACGGATACGCAAGCTTGAATGAGATCGGGAGAGGTCGCCGTTAGCATGGTGATGCAAGGAGACCCAATAGGACGACCATGCTGAAATGAAATTTAACCTAGCTTGATTGCGTGCGGAGGAAAGTCTCACCAGGGACGTGTGTGAAGGTAAGCGAGACCACCAGTGTGATGAGGCCGAATGGCGGTGTGGTTCGCAGTGGTAAGATAATCAAAGGAAGAAACCACCTTGTCACCTTCGTATCTTAGCCGTCTCAGATTCATGCGAGGTAGCAGGACACTCACCACATCTTGCGTTGGAATTCAACAACGCACGGTCAGCTTAACCAGAGGGTCGAAAGATTTGATGGGAATTCCAGACAAGGGATACAAATGCCCACCTGGTTAAGCATTAATCTTCATCAAGGCTGCATGCCAAAAGGCTCACCTGAGGCCCCAGCCAGGACGGTGCGCTTGCATTCGTCGTCATTTTCGCGGACGTGCAAATGTCTGCTACTCGGCTAGTGTCTTCGTTTTGTTTCGTACGAACCACGGTGGCGGCAAGAGGAAATGCAAGTCCGGAAAAAATTTCCGCGGTTAGGCGCCGAACGTTGCCACGTATGTGGTGCCTGCCCTGAGGTCCCTAACGTTAGCCTTTCAACCCATTCTCGGTCATCGAAGACTCCAATAACTCTTTCACGACTACCAACCTTGAAAAATGTCAAATTAGAAAGTACCTTACGTTCCATACTGGGCTTAGGTTAGACGCGAACAGACCGACGAACTTGGATCATGCCGGTTCAACAGCGGCTTCGGGGCCGGGCGTTCGGCTCCACGGCTGCCTCAGCTTCTAGGATATCCCCGGGAAACGGTTTCTCAATCGATGCTCAATTTGATGAAGAAAAGTGCCGTCGCTCTGGCTCAACACGTCGACGAAGCATGGAGGTCTGAAAAAAAACACTCAAGCCTTAGAAGTCGAACGTCGACCGGCCGATTCAACGGAAGCTGTGGATTCACGCCGCACCGAACCATGCCATACTGTCTAGGAATATACGTTGCTCCGATGTCTTAATCACCGAGAATCTATGCCGCAAACAAATTAACTTGGACGAAGACAAATGGATACAAAATTGGCCGGATGGACGGCCTTCCACCCAGGTTTCTCTGTTCTGTACACATGTTGTCCTTGGCATTCCGTGTTTTCTTGCCGGAAACGAGTTTAGAAGGCTTCCTATACCACTGTCTGAATCACACTTATCGTCTGTAATGCTGTGAAAACGACCGTGGTTGTCTCCGTGTCCTTCGTTGGTGCCGCTCACAAGATCTAAAACCACCCCTCTCCCTGCATGGCTTCAATCATTGAATGGCTTCTCGGTCGACTCCGGAGTTAGTTCTCAATACAGCCGTGAAACACACCATCGGCCATTTCACGAGTGCACAGTGGTCTGCCATCAATATTTGCAGCTGTAAAGTCGTATTTCAGTGCGCATCAGTCTATCAACCACGACACGTACCATTCGAACCCAATATTGGGCCACAGTCATGCCTCTACGCTGGTTGAGGTAACGCAACAGTTCCACCATATTCTCGAACTCATACTTTTGAATTCAATTATTCTCTTCGCACTGCGCTTTCTACATTCGATGCTTCTCTCCCTCCTCTCCTGCGCGTTACATCCTATGGTAATCACCGGACTCTGCATTCCCATCCTCCTCGCGCAGGTATGACCAATCCGACGCCAGCCCAACCTCTGCACTAACAATTTTACATATATTCATTTAGAAATATGAAATCGTGCTATTCACGTTCGAGCTTTGTATCCCTTGACTTGCGATATATTTAAGGACGTCACCCACATTCCTCTTTCCACGTTAATAGACATCGAGGTGGAAGAATACAAAGGAGAAATAGACATAGGACAACAATTTCCAGAATAACTGCACATCTCAAAACTAAAATATCAATAACCACCTGCGCTACTAGACTAGACATCGGAAGCATGACGAGGCTCTTCAATAATCTCATTGTAGTCAGTCTCGTCTTCTTCGGCTGCATATTCCATGTCCATGTCTTCAAATTCGTCATCATCCCCTGGACCCACACGCAACGGAGCTCCAAGGTTTCCTAGGATTGGGTTGGTCGCAAATGCCGGCTCCTTAATGGTACCAATCGCGTTAAGTGTTGGCGTGTTCCCTTCTTGTACACGAGACACTTGTCGAAGGTTAAGGACGAGCCGGTTGACAAGGATGATGGTCAACCTGATGATTGAGATATTTATACCGTACCAAGAGGAGGGGGACCTACGGATTGCTCATTGAAACGAGGACTCCAAGCCAATTACCGATGGCAACCTGTGGCCATATAATGGGAACAGCCACAACGAGTAGCGCAGGAAATCCATACCGAAGCAGGAACCTGGTGCATTGGTTTGGCTTTTGAGTCTGCGGAACAACATGTGGTACTTACAAAATATATGGTGGTACTCGAGATACCAATCAACAGTTTCGCTCTATGGCCCGTGAGCATCAGTCCGTTAGACGATAGAGAAACCCAACGAACAGAAAATACAAAGCTCCTGCAGTTCAATGTTTGTCAGCTCTATGTTGCCCGTCGTGTACACAGAGCACGCACCGTCACGCAAGATGAAATATCCCAAGCCGTTCCCGAGTCCAACATTCCTCATTTCTATAGTATGGCGAATAGTCTTTGCAAATGTCAAGGTGAACACCAAAACATCGATCAAAAGCGAAAGAATGGTGGAAGCGAGCCGAACTGTGAGTTGTGGAGATATGAATACTTGACAGTGTTACCAGAAGAAAGCGAAATTTACATCTGTTCTCACGAAGAGGTGGTGTTATTCTGAGGAATATTGTTGACATGATAGTCCCTGCTTACCGAGGAGTAATAGTCTGTTCATCTTCGCCACAGAGAGTTCCAACAGAAACTATGCTGCCAACTTCGGGCTGTGCCAAAACCATGATATACTAGAATGGATTGGGAAAAACGCGCACTTCAAGGTAATTACAACTTACAACAGATAACACCACGTTCGCCACACAAGTCAACCCCAAGATGGCTAAGATAGACCGATTTTTCTGATATATTGCGTATGTTCGCAGGGTTAAAATGCCTGCCCAGTGCAATCTCAGACCGTACGTCTGTTGGAGTAAAGTCCGGAAACGCACAGTATATTCCCATTTGAGGCACGATGCTCCAAGCCGCCGCACTAAATGCAATCACTCGACAGCTAATTATCGACGTGACAAGTCAGGTTGCAGATGTTTGCCGAAAAATTAGGAAGACTAACACCTATCATGATGTGAATGAGCCTTACAGCCAAATATGGACGTAAAGTACTAACCGTTTCAGATGGGTTTTTGGTGACATTGATTGCGCATACCAACGCCATGTAGACCATGAAGGAATATCGAGTCATTAAGAAGAGGGTTTGAGCCCCATTAAATTTTGAGTTCCATATTTCCGAGACCTCAGTAGAAATTGTCAAAGCATATTCGTAGAAAACGAGAGCTTCCATTTCATCAGCATGCATACATGTTATTGTCGCAAAGATCAGAGACGACTTACCAGTTCCGGCAATCAGCACGGCATAGGCGAATTGGCTGAGAGAATGAGATATGGAACGTCATCTATTGAGAACCTGTCGACGTACATTTGGCTAATTTCTGCTATCAATTCCGAGATGTCGGGTGAAGAATCTGACATGACTTGTCCGACCTGAGTGAGATGGCAGAGAAAAGGATTTGCTTTGCAAAGGGTTCCATGTCTCCTTTATACATAGCTTGGAATCGATTCTGATCGGACTGCGTCTGTTTGTTGTTCCGAGTACCGGGGAAGTATGCCCGGATGGCATGCCCCGTACCAGAACAGAGAGGCGAATGTGCCTGTGCAACGTATTGCGCAACTGCACTTGCAGGAGTAAGAATTTTCACCTGTGGACTACGACCAGATCTGTTCTTGGGAACGGTATGAGATGCCCTAACTTTTCACACCATAGGAGCCAACGCGATAGAGGTTTGAGCGATGCCATAATTAGAAGCGTCGTTCGAGAAGACGGCTATCGCTAGCCAGGTTGTCGGCTATTGTACAGGAAAACTTTGCTCCGGCTTTTTGTTTGATCTCCGGACTTTCCCAGCAAACCAACGGTATCGGAATGGCGGAACGCCCTCCAACACAAACTAAGACTTGCAACTAGTAAAATCGGCTACACATGCAGCCGGCATTGGATAACTACAAATCTTGGATCGGTACACCGCAAGCGATGTGTTTCCAGAGACTTGTCATCACACTCACTGGCAGCATCGCCATGTTCAACGCCTCTCGAGTCCTTACAGGCGTCTCTGCCGGCCTCTGCGTCCATCGTACAAGCTTTGCATGAGCTTTTTCACGAGCGCAGCTTAAGTTCACATTACCTGAAGAGATCAAGGGTTGGAGATACGCACCTTGTAAGTTAAGTAATTCGGTGGAATGGAACGTAAATTTACCGGACAGGGGTGCCCGTCGCACATTCGGTGGTTCCTGCCCAGTGATACTTTTGGCTGGGGGAATTTTAAATCGGCAACTCACTGTGACCGACGCAATCTTCACGATTGTGCTTCTCAGGCTTCGGGCATCTGTCCCCGATTGTACAAGATATCTCTAGGTCAGCTCAAAGGCAGTGCTACAGTAGTGTAAATTGAATACTTAGTTTGAGGTCCTCGCCACATTCACTGTGGTTCACAGTGATCGTCATCGAGCATTTATCCCGTTCGATGGACATTCGATGCGCATTTGCAAGTCCACTGATGGGCAACCAAAGTTGCCATTCCTTTATCACAGTGGTTAAGATATGCACCGTTCATACGGCATTTAGTACTGAGGTCGGCGGCGATCATTATCATCCCAATACGCCATTAAGAAGTGGCCGGCATATCGGATCTCTCAGATAAGGTTTGACAGTCGTGATGGATCTGAGCATTGTGACAAAGTGGGTAAGGTTGTATTTGATGGCGAAGCAGCCCCACAACTCCTCGAGGCGGGTAGAACGCACACCTCCCAAATGCGTTGAGCCCAATGACCGTTGCTGTCTCGCGGTAAAATCCACCGCACCAGCGAATGAGGCAATGAAATCCATGTATGAATAATGGAGACACCACTTGCCCTCCCTATTTACGGTGATTACTGAGATTGAGATAAGCAATTCTATCAGCTTGGCGCAACCAGGGATAAGCTGGACAACAGACAGAAAATACATCTCCTGTGCACATCCACTTTGATAAGTTTGTATCAATTATTCGGTGATATATACGTACCATCTCGTAGAGTAAAATCTCCCAAACTATTCCCGGGCGGACTTCCTTCACCGCTATCGCATGTCCAAATGTTTTCCAAAATGTCAAACCGAAAATTAAAACGTCGTGCACCGGAGTTGAAATCAACAATTGCAGCTGACCTGATACAATCATCCGTTGAATATTTAAAGATGGAGTCAGACTCACACCTTTATTAATGAGCGTAATTTTTCGATGATAGTATTCCAGACCAAATTGATCGGCGACCGCGCAAGGAAAATGCCGTTTAGATCTACAAATCATGTAAGCCATGTGGACAGTCAGCTGAGGTACATAGCTCGACACCTAATACGTGGATGGGCATCGGTTAGACTAATAATAATAATAAATAGCAAGGTCGACGAGAAACTCACTATTGTGAAAATTTATTAATGTGCCGAACGGCAGCATGGATTTGTGCTCGCTAACGAGGTCGGTGCGGTTAGAGTGAAACTTAGACCGAATTACAGAGCTGATCTGTGGATAAAGGAATATCGGGTCAAGAAGGACAGAACTTGAGCACCGCTGAGATTTGAGTTCTGTATTTCCGAGACCTCCGCCGATGAGGTCAAAGCATAATCAGGTAAGACGATGACTGCTACATTAAGGTCGGCGGTGACTGTGCGAGTGAAGGTGAAGGTGCGGGTGGGCGAGAAGGAAAGGAGGTCGCGGAGGTCAGGCTGGCCGAACGAGGTTTCGGATGTAATGCTTAAAGGGAAGAATAACTTCCGTCCCTTTAATGCCTCATCCTATGGAGTAGCATCCTACATAAACGCGTTCGCCCGTGATGAAGGCGGTAGGATTAAGATTAGGAGTTGTTGTGAGAGACGCGCGTGCGATACCGTACTGGCATGCTTGCTCTTGCAGTGTCTTTTCCTCACCAGCAGAGGTTGCATAGCTCCATCATCGTGTTTGTGTCGAATTCATTCGTGCCCGAGCGCCATTCACCGCGGCTCCATTCACCACAGTTCCTCTCAACCAGTCCAACCTGCAGCAGTTGCGCTTACATTCGTAAATTTGCAAGACAGAGCCTCCGAATACTTCGTGATGCTTCATGCAGGACACGCAAGCTTCGATGAGAGCGGGAGGGGTTGCCAGTAGCATGATGATGCGAAGATCGCGGAACTAGCTCCAAATTTAACATCGTTTGATAGGGTAAGGAGGAAGGACTTCCAATGACGTACGTGAAAAGCGACACGAGCAGGACGATGAGATAGGATGGCAGTGCAGTTGGTAGTGCTAAGATAATCAAAGGGCGAAACCACCAGCGGGTACACTTTCAAATATTAATTGGTCGCTTGGATTTACGCGAATTAGATGGACACTCACCACAACTTGCGTTGAACTCAGCAATGCACGACCAGACTCAGAGGGCCCATAAACTTCCAAAATTTCTTGATAGGACAACGAATTTGTGGTTCCGATACCCACCTGTCCAAGTGGCGAGTATCAGAACAGCGCTTTGTGTGTGATACGATTATACGATTGGCAGAAGGGGCTCGCCTGAAGCGGACTGCCAGGAGGATGCGCTTGTCACGGGAGGTGAAGCAATTCTGGAACGGACTGAGCTTGCCTTCATCACCGCTTCCGTGGGTGTGAACTTGTCTGTACATGCTACTTGGTAGACTCGTAACCAGTCTGGCTTTCCAGCACGAGCTCACCGCAGGTGTGGCGTAAGCCAGACTGGCAGAAGAGGGATGTGGCGCTAGTGGTCGCGCGCGGAGTTGAAATATTTTGGCGGGTGCCGAAGGGTGCCGGAACATGCTGCGTTCCATGATTTATCCCAAAAAGACACCACAATGTTGCGAACCGACGCGATACCATCTAAAAATGACATATACGGTGGTTTGATTCCCCAATTCCATGGCATATACGATACCAACGCAAAATCCTGTAAGACTCGTCTGCCAAATTGTGGATTTAAACTCCGCCCGCGACCACTCACGCCACATCCCTCTTCGTCCAGCCTGGCTATACGCCACACCTGCGGTGAGCTATAGCCAGAGCTGGTCACGAGCCTAGCTACTTGGTCGATGTTTTTGTTTTGTTTCGTATATATGGCCGATTGAACACAGAGTTGTTGTGAACTTTATTTTTCTTCGAAGACAACATCCACGTGGCTAATTATAACCCTAACCCTCTTTCGGCTGCCCTTCCGTTGTCCTTTCAACTCTTCCTCGGTCCTCGGCGTTCGACGCGAATGAACGTTAATGAACTCTTTCACGGCCAGAAAGTTAGAAAGTACTTGAAGCACAAAGTACTTCATGCTAGTCTAGGAGAAGAGAATTTCACGGACTTCGATCACCCTGGTTCAACGGAGGATTTGTGTGGACCTTACGCTGTGTAAAACGACGTTGACTATTCTGCAGTTTCTTTGCTCGATGCCTCCAGTGATGCATCGAACTTGTGATACTGCTTCAGATTTAAAAATCCTCATCCCTCGAAACTTGCGGCTCAAATACTTTAACTTGAATGGCACAGAAAAGTTTCGATGGAAGAGCCTGCTCTCCGGATTCAAGTTCTCTATGCTTCACGCGAATTTTCCTTGGCATATGTATGATCTCATTGGTAATGAGCTCAAGCGACCTAGGAATAGCAAGCTACTGCCATGGATGCCCTCAATCTGCTAGCCTCTTGAAGCGATTGTACACCTTGTCACGATCTTTGCGAATATCTGTGGGTATCGCTCGCAAGACCAGTGCTGGAAGTCAGCCGCCATGAACAACACTAATATTGGTATATCTCACGGTGGCGAACAAGTCTTCGAGACATTGATACCTGTCCGCAACCTAAAAATGCTTATTTAAATGTGTCAGCTTGAAATAAACGTACATGTCATTGCTTGTCTGGTACCAAGCTAAGCCGAGACCGCCGGAGGACGTCCACCTAGTCACGATCCCTCCACTGTCTGAGCAACGTTCTGACATTCGGTCGCCACACTATGATCTATTTAAGAACGTCAACGATCTCCATAAATCATCAGCAGAATTCACTGGGGTCAGAGAGCAGTAGCTAAATAGGCCGTAGAATACGAAGGAGTATATAGATAGCGTATGGAAATTCCAACATTCGAGACGAAGTGCTTCGACAAGTGGAGAAACCAGCATTAGGCATAGGAAGGATTGCGAGGCTCCTCGATTGTCTCCGTGCGGTTCACAATGCTGCACTCTTCGATAACTTCACCCTCATCATCTCCATCTATTTCGTCAATCTCGTAGTCGTCCTCTGCACCTACGCGCAATGGAGCTCCGATGTTTCCGAGGATTGAGTTGGTGGCAAAGGTTGGCTCCGGAATAGTGCCAATTGCGCAAAGTGTCGGCGCATTCCCTTCTTGTACATGAGAAACCTGTCGAAGGTTAAGAACGAGCCGATTGATAAGAACAAAGGTCAACCTGAAAGTGCAGATAAGAATGGCGTAATATTTGGCTAACGAGGGAGGGGACCCACGGATTAGCAATTGTAACAAAGACTCCAAGCCAATTGCCCACGGTGACCTTAGCGGCCGTGAAAGGGTAAATAATTATCATAACGAAAGTGGGAAATCCATACCGAAAGAGGAACCTGCCACTGTGCTTAGTTTGTGAGCATGACAAACAACACCCAACACGTACAAAAAATTGAGTGGTGCCCGCCACTCCTGCCAATAGTTTTGCTCTAATTGCCAAACACGTCAGGTGTTTTTTTTCTGAGGTGGGGACATCTACGAACAGAAAATAAATGGCTCCTGGAGTTCCTTAACTGTTAGCTCCAAGTTTCTTGTCATGCGTTTAGAGCGCACCGTCGCGTAAAATGAAATATCCTAAACTATTCCCGAATCCAACCTTCCTCATTTCTATGGCGTGATGGATAGTCTTTGCAAATGTCAAGGTAAAGACCAAGATATCTACGCTAAGTGCCAGAACCACTGTTGCCCCCGTCATCAGAACTTTGAGTCAAAAACTCATGAATAATCAACAATATTATTAGGCAACAAGGTGGAATTACTTCTGTGCTCAGAAATACATGGTGTTAGTTTTGGAGAGTAGTGGTGTCATTAAATGTGGCCTCACCGAAGAGTCAATGTTGATTGAAATGTGAAGCATGTGCCTCCAAAGACACTGCTGCCAACTTCCGGCTTTGACAAAAGATATTGAAACTATAACGGATCAGAGCAATGCGGACCCAGAAATAATTGTGACTGACAGTTCCAAGAGCCGTGACTGCCACACTCGGCAACCCCAAGATGACTAAAATAAACCAATTTTTCTGATATATTGCGTATGTTCGCAAGGTTAAAATGCCTGCCCGATGCCATCTCAGGTCATGATGTTGTTGCCAGTAAGGGGAATTCAGACAACACACCGTATAATCCAATTGAACACCCAATGTTCCAAATCGTCCTACTGAAGAAAAACACTCGACAGCTAAATATGTCATGACGAATCGAGTTACACACATTGTTGGCGAAAATAGGAAAGACTTACATCTATTAAGACGTCAAGTACCCGAACAGCCACAGAGGAATGCAAGCCAACCGTTTCAGATGGGTCACGGGTTAAATTGTTTATGCATAACAACACCGTGTAGACCATGTATGGATATCGAGTCAAGAAGAACAGGGCTTGTGCCCCACTAAATTTTGAGTTCCATATTTCGGAAATCTCAGTAGAAAATGTCAACATATAGTCATAGATAACGAGACCTTCCAAATTCATGAGCATGTATATCATTACTTTCGTGATCACTGATAACTTGCCAGCTCCAGCAACAAGAACGCGGTTGAAGAAAAGGCTGTAAGAATGAGCTGTGGAATATCCATTGAAAAAAATGACGACATACATGACGCCGCCTTCTGCTATCAATACTGCGATGTCAGGGGAAGAGTTAGGCATGCCTATTTCCAAATGACCGAGATGATAGAGAAACCGAAATGATTGTTAAACTGTTCCATACCTCCTTTTATGCAGACGACCACCACCGATTTTGATGAGACCACATCTCTTCGGGGGTCTTAGACAGCAGATAATCATTATGTGCATGTCCCTGATCGCGCGATCACCTCCCCATACCAGAAACAAAAAGCGAGTGTGCCTCATTTGATCGCAACTGTTTCCTCAATGGAAATGATCCTTCGGTGGTTCGACGGCATGGAAACCGCAATGCATGGTATCAATCAGGGATGGAAGAGAAGACGGTCAAAACATTGCTTCAGCGGCCGGCAGACTACGGCAGGGTATTCTACGATGAATGCATCGCCTGGTTTCGTCTTAGCTCGCCTTGCCAACCGCCAACCTCATTGAGGCGAGTTTTTAGATTGTTGGTCGTGTTTTCTAGGGAGTGGAATTCGAGTATACTGGAGATGTAAAACACTGGCACATAAGAAGCTCGAATTCGATCGAGGGTATCACGAAATGTGAAGGGTCGTGCGAGTCTTTGAAGGTCAGAATCTGCGGTACGCAGTTTACCGTAGATGGAATCCAACGGCTTCGAAGATAGTTGCATGGAAACGACGTTTATAAATCGGGTTCTGCTGAATGTTTTCCTTTGACGCACTATCAGCAACACAGCCAGTCATGCACGACATTGAGTGTATTCCACACAAACACCTCTTCCCTAGGCCTGGGTTCACTAATGCTTAGGGATGGTTTAAAGTTAGCACATACGCACTCGGTTAAGCTATGAATCCAGTGCAGTGCATCACGAATAACGAGCGTTGTTGATGAGCATTTTTAATTTTGGCCCATTCCATCATGAATGGCTCGGGTTGGAAGTCCGGTGCGTGGGAGCAACGGTATGATGTGTTCAAAATCAACCATTCCACGTTGATTGATATCATGACGAAGGCATTCGAAGAACAATGTCGCTTCAAGGAAGTTGAACAACAAGCTAAGTGACCATCTGACCACTGGTCGCCCTAGAAGGTATCTGGGTGTAAATTTTGGCACAGTAACCGACGTGAATTGTCCGCTTCGCGTATATGATGTGCTCAGTTCGTGGGAGGTAGCAGAGCCGGACTGTTTGGCACGAAGGATCAAGCCAAACATCAGCGGCCAGATCTCGATTTCCGACGTCTTTTCCATCACGCTACCATTTCTGCCTTACCGTCCGTCAGTCTCTGCCGCTGGGTTCACGCTTGTTCTGAAAACCTCGCTGTAATACGAAAAACGAGCAGAGCGATGGAGAAGGAGGGACGATATGACTTCTCAGTTCGTTCAAGCACGGTTCATCGTCCGACGCACTCTCAACCAATAATCTAATCGTTGGTTGTTGACTCTGTCGATCACTGTCATTCTTTGGCTGCCAAATTTCGCAGTTAAGACTCGCCACAATCCTCGGCATGTCAACAGAGTCAGCCCTCGATACTTCACGTTGTCAGCCACTCAACTAAACTATATCCGGACTTCCGCTCTTCTTTTCAGGAGGTTCGCCACTCCTCACGACGCTTCCACGACCACGACCACGACAAAGTTATACTATGCTATCGCTTCACTGTCTCTCGCATCTCGCCACGCTCTCTACACTTGTTCTTGCTAGCGCCACATCAACACAAGCAAAGCCTCTGCCCGAATACACGAAGGAGCTGCTCCCAACCCCACAACCGCCAATTCTCTCATCGTGTTCTGTGATATGTCCGATGGAGAACCTGCTCGGAGATCGACTGACACGTGAGATTAGACGGAATGCATTGGGGATGATTGTCTGCTAGTACGTCCATGCCTTTCCCCATGTTTCCACTACTCCCTCCTCACGGCGAAGACGATGTGGCTGACACGTAAAATCTTAGTTACGAAGAACCGGAGTGGCAAGAGGTCCGCATTGCAGATCCAGATGCTATGCTTGCGCTTGTACACGCGGACGGTGTGTTGCCTAGCTGTCCATATGATATCGTGCGTCCCCACCCTCTAATCCGCTCGTCCCTTTCTTCTTTCTTCTTAATGGCCCTACTCTAAATGACATCAAATGAAACAGGACACAGGCATCCACCTCCCCTTCGTCCAACTCCTCAACCATCACGCAGCTCACTGCGAACCGATAGCGCCACAGGTGGACGCCGTCGCGTGTGCACGCGAGCGATGGCGCGATTATAACGAGCACATCCATGACGGCGACGACGACGGCAACGAAGGCGATGACGACGTTCAAAAGACGCAGAAGTTTACAAAACCACCTCATGGGAAGAACAAGAATGGGCTCGGAGCGATTGCGCAGTGGCTTGGCATGAACGTGAACCAACGAGTGGAGGTGTGATTTCGGTACTGCACAACGGGTGGTGCGTCGCGATCGGACGTCGGTGGGGCACAAAGTATAGATCGTTTAGAGTGTGTCTCGTTTCATTCGAACATTTATTGCAATTATAAGCAGAGAAATTGTACCAACATAAGCGTATACGCCAAGCATTATTATAACGTTACATTACATTGACAATGAACGCTGGCGGAGCGATCGCCAGGCATACGGTAAAACCTTCGAATTGAGTCGATCCAGCAGAGACACCGCAGTAGGCGAACTGTGGGTTCATCATCTGATTAGCTGAGCTCGGTGGAATTGTTGATAGCTGGTAGGTACAGCCTTCGACGAAACGAAGGAGATATCGCTGTCGCGCTAGACATCGGAAGGATTGTGCGGCTCCTCTATAATCTGGGTGTGGTTCATAATCTCCCGCTGTTCGACAACTTCAGCCTCATCATCTGAACCTACTTCTTCCATTCCGTCGTCATCTAAGTCGTCCTCTGAACCTATACGCAACGGACCCCCAATGTTTCCTAGGAATGTATTGGTGGCGAATGCTGGCTCCGGGATGGTACCAATAGTGCCTAGTGTCGCCCCAATCCCTTCTTGTAAATGAGACACTTGCCGAAGATTAAGGACGAGACGGTTGATAAGAATGACGGTCAACCTGAATGGTAGGATATGAATACTCGAGTGCCGTACTATTCCGCAGACAAGGAAAGGGACCTACGCATTACTCATTCCAACGATTACTATGATCCAATTGCCAATGGCGACGCTCTGTCCGCATGTGAAAGTGTGAACAATTACTTCGCCGCACACCAAAAATCCTTACCGGGGGAAGAACCTGCCGTATTCGTTCAGTTTTCAGCATGAGAAGCAACACACGGCACTGACGAAGAATGCAGTGATGTTCACCACGCCAATCAACAGTTTCGCCCTAAGGACCATGTCCGTTAGGATTTTAGATGGCAGATAAATCCGACGAACAGAAAATACAGAGCCCCTGCAGGTCAGTGTTTGTAAGCTCCGTGTTGGCTATCGTGTACATAGCACGCACCGTCACGCAAGATGAAATATCCCAAGCCATTCCCGAGTCCAACATTCCTCATTTCTAACGTATGACGGATGGTTTTTGCGAATGTCAAGGCAAACACCAACACATCGATGGTAAGTGCAAGAACGGTCGAAGCCAGCTGAACTGTAAGTCGAAAACTTTATGAATACTGAACAGTTCTATAAAAACAAAGTGATTTACGTCTGTACTCATGAATAGGTGGTGTTAGTTTTGTGGAGTGTTGTTATGATATCGGTAGCTTACAGAGGGGTAGAACTGCTCCGATCAATTTCGCCACAGACATTTCCAAGAGAAACTATTTCGCCAACTACCGGCCTTTCCAAGACCCAAAGACACTATAAAAGATCACAACAATGCAGAATTCAGGATAATTGTGACTTACAATTGTCACCGCCACGTTCGCCAGGCAAGGCAACCCCAACATGACTAAGATAAATTTATTTTTTTGATATATTGCATATGTTCGAAAGGTTAAGATGCCTGCCCAATGCATTCTCAGACCATGCGCCTGTTGGTAAAAACTGCGAAACACACCGTATAAGCCAAATTGTGAGATGACGACCCAAAAGGTAGAAATGGCGTCCGTCACTTGACATCTAATTATGGTTATGACAGATTAGTTAACATATTATGCAGAAGAACAGAAAAAACTCAAAACTATCCTGACGTCAATTAACTTAAAGGCAAAGAGGGACGTCAGCCAACCGTTTCAGATGGATTTTGTGGGAAACTGAAAGCGCCATTCATCACCACATAGAGCATGTAGGAATATCGAGTCGCGAAGAAGAGGACTTGAGCTCCACTAAATTTTGAGTTCCATACTTCGGAAACCTCAGTAGGGAATGTCAAAGCGTAGTCATAGAACACGAGAGCTTCCGATTTCATCAGCATGTATAACATTATCAACAAGACCACAGATGACTTACCCATTCCCGCAATTTTAACGTGGTAGGCGACTTGGCTACTAGAATGAGTTGAGGAATATTGGTTGAAATTTTTTCGACGTACGCTTGGCTTGCTTCTGCTATCAAGCCCGCGATGTCAGATGAGGAATCAGACATCCCTTTTACTAGTGGATGAGACGACAGAGAAGGCAGAGAAACGGAGTCGCTATGCAAAAGGATCCATGCCTCCGTTTATACGCACCACTGGAATTAATTGTGATGGGAGCGGGTATGGTCGGGGACTGAGGGAAGCGGTGAATTACGTCATGAGCGCTGATTTGATGCGTACAACACATTTTGCGACAATCCAACAGGCGAATGTGCCTGCAATCATCGCCACGACGCCACTTATTGCCATAGTAAGAATAAACTCTTCGGTACTTAAACGAGCCGCTCCGAACGAAACAGCTTGCGATACGGCGATTCTTTGACAAGCTATAGAAGTCAGGACACGATCGATGCTGGAGGGGTCCATGCTCAGATTCGTGTCAAATGACCCAAAAGGCGATCAGGGTCCACCATTGTCTTTTGATGGAATGATGGTGAGGGAAGCATCGTTACCACGTATCCTATCACTTGTTGCCAATGTTAAATGCAGCCGCAAATCTTCCCCGCGCTGCATCGCCTTGTAGCGGCGACTTGAAAATTCCCGCTGCCTTCTGTAGAGGGCCTTGGAATCCAAAAAGTCGCGATGTTTTTCGCCGGTGCAGCCACCATCTCATACGACCCGGAATGGCAGATCTGCAGATCTGAAACTGTCAAATTACCAGTGCACCACCAGAACGGCACCCGGAGACTTCGTAGAGACTCGAAGGGATATACTCGTATCCGTTCATTGTCCGGGTTCGGCGACAGAAACGGGCACTGGCGTTCGACGAGCCGGGAGATGCGTGGGGTAATGACCGTGGACGTGAGGCATAAAGGAATTATTCCTCAAGACACATCGTGATCGGGCGATTCGACTCCCTGGAGAATGGGGAACGATGCGGATGGGACCATCGTTTTGAGTGGAAACAACACGTTCACGAAGCCTGGTGAGGGGTTTGGCTGTGAGTATCGGCAACTGCCAGCTTGGCGAGCCATGAGTCATGTCGTCTCTTTCAGTCCCCCGGATTTCCATCTTTCTCAGTCGTGTCGTGACCTCTCCGCGATAGTATATCTGCTCACGATTCTTAGAGTAACAGAGATACCTTGATCTGTAATGTCCGGTTAGGCGTATCGAGGTCTTGGAGATAGTAATCTGTCATTATTCGCAAACTGACTCCATAACGTCTCATCGATTTTCGCGTGGACGAACTTGCCGACTGAGAATTACCGTTTGCCAGAGCATCCTTCATGACAGGCATAGTTCTGAAACTCGTGGAATGTGTCGGGTGCAAAAAGAAATACAGAAACGCAAGTCCCTTGGTTTGCTAATCGCGTTGCCATCTGATCAGCTGGGAACGGGGAACGTAGTATGTGCGTTTGTCAACATGGTTGGGATTTATCCACAAGGCTCGCATAGAAGCGAGGGTTATGTTGGGTACTGTAACGATATCAGCTAGTCAAACCGTGACCATGAGTGAACATTCTCGTTTTCTTCGTTTTCCGGTCCTCAGTTTTGGAGCGCATTGAGCGAAACCTCAGGTTGACTGTGCAAGTACGGGAGAATAGCGAATTGGCAACTAGTAGCGAGGTCACTGAAATTCTGAGAACCCCAGCACAAGTAATCGGTTTCTTCGAATTTCAATCATAGAGCAAGAGCTCTGTTTGACCGCGTTCTGGGAAACATCCAATGGGCTTTGTAGAACAAAGAGCCTGAGCATCGACAATGTGTAAGACCGGGAGCACGAGTAACGGAGAGGCGTCTGAGGAGTGTCTCGAGAGAAGGCGAAGGCCACAAGGCCCTCATCTCGTGACACACACAGAGCGTTCTATCGTGCCTATCAGCCATCGTGGACCGCGATCAACGGGCCAGCCAAGAGCCTACGACTCACCGTACGCGTGAGATAGATAAAAACGCGCGTTTTTGTTCGGTACTGTAAGGGTGACGACCACATCACGCACATGCTGCGCGATAAGCTTGAGCCTACTAAAGCTCACAGACCTCCGTCTCCACGTCTCAGAGTCCCGTTCAAAGTGTCGCGCAGTGGACGGTGCGCGCTCAGCCTAAGAAATGCAAAAGTTACAACTGCATTGCTCCGATCAGAGGGGAAGATGTCTTGGGGATCCAAATACCACCGTGGACGGAGGCGGAGGTGAGTTGCTTGTTTGGCATGGAGGACTGTGCCAAACATCATCATACCTTCTGCGCCACGTGGTGTTCATTATCCTCCATCACCGTGGCTCTGTCTATCTGTAGCTGGATCTATGCTCGCTTCTCGCAAACCTCGATGCCATACCAAGACTGATGTGGGGAGTAAGACGATGGCGGCTTCTGAGTATTCAATCATTGGCTGACGCACCTCACCGACATGATTCCCATCGTTGGCTGTGGACTTCTTTCCAACGACCCCGTTTCGTGGGCTACATTCTTTGGATTCAAGTCTTCAGCGCTCACCACATCCTCGGCATGTCGATAGAGTCAGCCCACTCAACTTGTCAGCCACTCAACTTGACTGTATACGGTCTTCCGCTCTTCATAAGCGGTCGCCTTTCATACTTCACGACACTACCACGATTATAGAGTAATTCAATGTGCTATTGTCACACTGTCTCTCGCATCCTGCCACGCTCCCCATAATCCTTGCTAGCGCCACATCAAGAGGGCCCCTACCCAAATACGAAGACGCTCCTCCCAACCCCGCCACAACCTATTCTTACGTCGTTTTTCCGTGACGTGTCCGGTGGAGAACTTACTTGAAGATAAACTTATGCGTGAGACTAGACGGAATGAATTGGCCACGATTGTTTACTAGTCGTTCCATACGCTGATTCATTCCCAAACTCGTTATATCCAACGCCAGCGAGCGTTTGTTGCAGAAGAAGTGGCTGTCGCTGATGCATGCCATTGTAAATTGCAGCTATGAAGAACCGAAATGGCACGAGTTCCGTATAACTCATCCTGCGCTTATACACGCGGATGGTGTGTTGCCGGGCTGTCAGTATGATCTCGTACGTCATCCTCTCTCTCTGGTCAACTCATCCGCTCGCAATCGTTCATTTCATGGTCTTGCAGTATCAAATGAAACAGGGCACAGGTATACATCCCCATTTGTCCAAATCCTCAACCACCAAGCGGCGCACTGCGAATCGTTAGCACCACGGGTGGACGCAGTGGCATGCGATTGCGAACGATCGCGTGATTATATAATGACAATTACGGAGACAGTGTACCAACAAGAGGCGTACGAACCAGACGACATATAGTGACAGGGCATATACCTCAAACGTTGTTATCACATTCCAGTGAACGCTCACGGAGCGATCGGCAGGCATACTTCGTAATGAGAATATTTCCGAAGCGGGTCGATCAAGCAGAGAGGCCGCAGTAAATGAGCTGTGAGTTCGTTTGATTGGCTGAGCTGAGTGGAACTGACGACAGCTAGTAGGTACAACTATGCCCAACGGGTCTCTTTCAAATCTTCTGATACAACTCAGCCTCTTTTTTCTGCATCTCAACAGTGATGCGTGCTTCTCATTCTGGATGTTCATTCGTCCCTGCATTCCATGCCTATTGCGCAAGAATAACCAACTCTAAGTCTAACGCACTACTCACTCTGAAATAGTGGCTTTTCCCCGTCTTCAGTTGGTATTGTCAAGCGACAGCTCATAATTTTCAAAGACTGTATGGCTTTCAACAAATGTACAGACTGTCGTCTTCTTTACAAAGACCACATAAATGGTAGAATATGAAGGGAAATATGATATCTCGGAAGGACGTGCAACATCGATTAAACGAAAGAGCTAGCGTTGTTGCATTTGGCATTGGGAAGGGTTGCGAGACACCTCGATTCTCTCTGTGTGGTTCACCGTGCCCCGCGTGTCCACAACTCCAACCTCGGCATCTACACGTATATCCTCAATCTCGTCGTCATCGTAGTCTTCCTCTGGACCGACACGCAACGGAGCCCCAATGTTTCCTAGGAGTGAGTTGGTGGCGAAGGCCGGCTCCTGAATGGTATCAATTGCGCCAAGTGTTGAGGCGTTCCCCGTTTTTAAATGAGACACTTGTCGAAGGTTAAGGACCAGTCGGTTGATAAGGATAATGGTTAACCTGTTAGTTCAGAGATATGTACTCCATTATTCCGCAAACGACGGGGGGACCTACGGGTTACTAAGATTATTAACCACTGTAAGCCAATTGCCGATGCTAGCCTTTGCAGCAGGGAGAAGGTAAATATGCGCAAAAAAAAAACAGGGGATCCGTACCGAAGCAGGAGCCTGTGTCGCATTGGTTTGGTTTGGAGCACGAGAACAACACCCGGTACTCACGAAGAATACAATGGCGGATACCACGCCAAACAGTAGTTTTGCCCTAAATCTCATGACCACCAGGATGCTTGAAGACGGAGG
The DNA here is from genome assembly GCA_004355085.1 of Rickenella mellea. Taxonomy (NCBI): domain Eukaryota; kingdom Fungi; phylum Basidiomycota; class Agaricomycetes; order Hymenochaetales; family Rickenellaceae; genus Rickenella; species Rickenella mellea. The sequence continues at coordinate 68,876 of ML170252.1, read as the reverse complement.
AATTTGACTAACAAAAAATACATGGCTCCTGCAGTTCTCGTTTGTCAGTTCAATGTCGGATGTCGCGGACGTAGAGCACACCGTCGCGCAAGATGAAATATCCCAACCCATTTCCGAGACCGACTCTCTTCATTTCGATAGTATGTCGGATGGTCTTTGCGAATGTCAATGTAAACACCAAAACGTCAATAATAAGTGACAAAATAATTCCGGCTAGCCGAACTGTAAGTTGCAGGTTATGAGTAGTCAACATTGACAGTACAAAACGAGGTGGGATTTACGTCTGTGCTCATAAATAAACTGGATTAGTGCAGAGGAGTGGTGTTTCATGGTAGCCTTACCGTGGCCAAAGAGTCGACGACGGATCTGTGCCACATACAACTGCAAGGCCATTGCTGCCAATTACCGATTTTTCGACAACTGAGCCGTACTAGAATGGATCAGAACAGCAGGACTTCGAGATAATTTTAGGGACTCACAACTTGAACGAACACGTTGGCTAAACAAGGCAACCCCAAGATGACGAAGATAAATTGATTTTTCTGATATATCGCATATGTTCGCAACGTTAAAATGCCTACCCAGATGCAATCTCAGGCCGCCCTTGTTTACGTAAAGCCCGAAACTTACCATATAATCCGCTTTGGGCCATTACGACCCAAGCCGTCGCATTGAAGAACATTGCTCGACAACTAATTATTGCCACAAAAAATCGGGTTACATATTTTTGCGTGAAAATTGAAAGAACTTACAACTGTCATGACAAAGTTAGCATCATTACAGCCGGAGTGGGGTCACGGCTAACCGTTGTAGAAGGGTTTCGGGTCAAAGTGTGCGCGCTATACAACACCATGAAGACCATGTTAGGGTATCGAGACAAGATAAAGAGGGCTTGAGCTCCACTAAATTTTGAGTTCCATATTTCGGAAATCTCTGTAGAAAATGTCAAGACATAGTCATAGAGAACGAGGGCTTCATTTGCGATGAGCACGTAAATCATTCTTGTCAAGATCACAGATGACTTGCCAGTTCCCGAAATAAGAACGCGGGTCAAAAATAGGCTACACGAATGAGGTGTGGGATATAGATTGGAATATTGTTGACATACATTTGGGTAACTTCTGCTGTCAATCCCGCGATGTCAGGAGAGGAATCCGACATGACCTTTTCGCAGTGAGTTAGACAACAAAGAATCTGATTTGCTTTTCAACAGTTCCGTGCTTCCTTTTATATAGACCACTGGATTAAATTCTGTTGGAACCGCGTTCTCTCTTCCGGTGTTCCCAATAACGGGAAGTATGGCCGGATCGCCCGCTCAGATATGCCCTATCACAAAGCGAAAGCCTTGTGTTTCTTCGATTGATCGTAGCACATTGCACAAGTAGGTACGGATTCTTCATCAGCACAACCCTGATGTCCTGACGTAATACTCACGGGGTTCAGATACTTTGAGTTGATCGCCGCGATCCCGGATATGGTCCAAAATTTCTCGAAAAATATGGGAAATACACCTTTAGTACACTATTATTCGTGGTGTAGTCAAAGTATTTCCTAGGGATGAGGGATTAGGCGGCGGAGGAATGGCAAGGTTGACATCAGTCCTGTGGACCGAAATGGACACGTCCTGAGAGGCCCTGAGAGGCCCTGACACCTGAGTGATGCCAAGTCAGAAATATCGTGTTGCGCTTCGGGGAATGCCTTCAGCCTGAAATCTTTTAACTTCCATGCAGGGTTTGCCCTTGTAAGGTCCGTTGACTCCTCGTTGAATTAGCCCATTCTGCAAATTGTTTCTTAAAGAACGTGTATCTGTACGGGTTCGAAAATGAAGTTTTGCCTGGAATGCGGGCAATTCGTTGGCTGGTGGATCAATCTTGTCGTTAATGCTAAATATTGCGCCGGTAAACCTTTAAAAAACATCGCCTTAGGAGGCAGCAATCGGTGCACGTGGGAAGGTCTGACGCCAATTCGGACTAATGAGGTGACTTTTGCGCCACAGGCCAGGCTTTGTCTGCAAAAAATCATCAAAATTGAGTGATTTTCCGCCCCCAGGGCTGATGAGATATCCGGACAACCGGGAAGATTTTGTGGCAAACCCTGATGGGATCCGGACAGATTTTGTTACATTGACCACCTGAATTTCGAAGTTCACGACTTACTGTAACGTCCCTTATCCATGAATTTTCACCATCCAGATACTTGAAATGCCCACTGTTATGGACGGAGACGACGGGTGTATAGTTAAAACACGGTGGAGAAAATTTGTGATATTTTTGGAGTATTTATGCCTGATTTTTGAAATTTGGTCCGGACAAAACGAGAAAAATATGACTCAAGGTACAGTACTCATCTGGTACTCGTTTCTCAAGGAACACAGGTCTCGTCTATCAGCCATCGTTCACCCCGATCATCGGGTCCAACGGGTCCCACGAGCCTATGACTGACTAGTACTGACTGTTCGCGTCAGCCTGACAAATCGCGCTCGTCGATGTCGATGTTTATTGCTAATGCTTCAAGGGTGGCGACTGTGCGACGGCATCAGCACATGCTTTGCGATAAGCTTGAGCCTACCAACGCTCACGCATCTCCGTTTCCCTACGTCAGTGTCACGTTCAAAATCGTGCGCAGTCAACGTCGACGGTGCGCCTTGCGATGAAGAATGCACCGATGAGCGGGCGTGGATCCCGTTCTTCCAGCGGGAGGTGCATTTGGAGCCACGAAAAGCCCGGACCTCACCCGGCGTCGGGCCGATTCCGATTTGGTCCAGCTCTGCCAGAAAATGTAGTGGTAATGTGCCTGGAAAGGATCGGCAGTACAAATAGCGGTGATCGTCTCTTTGTGCGGTCTCGTCGGCCTGCTCGAAGGGATGACCCACTGTACCCACGATTTTGCATGGACTCCGCGTTAAACGAAACTATCCATACCTCACTATTCGTTAGCACGATCCCACTAATCGCCTCTGACAATATGACGAGAATCCTTCAGACAGCCACCTAGGCGTCGATCGTCCATGCGAGCGTCCCCGCTCGCGAGCTGCAATATCACGAGCATCGTGTCTCGTGAGTACGCCTAAGGAATCCAAATTTGAGTAATCCGAATTGAGTGGAGAGTATGGGCATTTTGTTTTCCAAAGGTGACGTACATTACTTCATAGGTTGGTTCCCGGCCACTGGGACATCCCTTTGGAATGCTGTTTATAACTCGTTCGAAATCCCGTGGACCACCCGCATCCGAGAAATCTGCCTGCCAGCTGGTACGAAACTATCCTGTACGGCCGCACACGCCCTTGCCCGGTCCAAGTTACATTACTGGTTATTTTTCAAGTCATTCTATTAACAGCGCTGGCAGTCCAGAACAAAAGTTGGATCTATACTGCCCCCAGTCGGCCATCATATCATACTTGGATTTGTTCTGATCCTTCTCTACCAGTGTTTGCTAGTCATGACGAACAAACACCAACTACTCTTTCTTGCACCTCATTGAATTTACTGTCAACTGTGTCGTGTGCTACCATTTTGCCACCAAATATTCGGTCTCAGGTTATCGTAGCATCTGCCGATGTCAAGCTTCAAATCACGAAGAATGTCTCCTATGCACGAAAGCCTCAATGTATCACCGACTAAACCCAAGAAAAAGCAATGCGAATTAATCAAACATTTTGTCTAACGTGGTGAATTCAGAGACTCGGATTCACACGCTGCGCTACCGATCGTGGCCTGCGATCAGGGCCAGAACCCGCCATGTGTAACGACGCCTTGCGCAACCATTATACTACTCGATGGAATGACCGACCGGCGCTCCTCACCGCGGGTGGACATAATTTCGATTTTCCGTTCAAGGACTCATATCTCCACACCCTTCGCTTTCCTGTTGTCATCTCTTGTCTGACCATGCTTGCTTACTCTGGACGTATTATCCTGCTTCCACTTACGAGAGAAACTAATGACAGCATCAATTCAACCCCATAACGTCGCGAATCCTGACGAGGCATTTATCACTCGTATATATCCCAATTAACGTTCGGCGAGCTGTGTTCGCCAAATGGCCCTCCATGCTACAATTTTCCATGGCAAATATTGTTGGATTTTGGCCACCACTTGCGATTGATTCAGATTCAGTTATACTGTAAAAGGCCGTGTAATGACAATGCTGTTCGATCCGTACTGGTACTGATATTGAATTGCGTTGCGTGCATGAGCTGAGAACGAGAAGCGAGAACGAGGACACGATACACAATACAGCTGTTGTGACGAGGTTAACAAGAAAATTGAGGACAGAGACTGAGAGCAATGCATATGGGTGACGTATTATAAGGGTCATCATCATCGTGGATTCATCGAGCAATAGCATTATGGATGAATAAAAGAGAATACGCGCGAGCGGGGGAATGAGGTGAAGTCGTGTCAAGAGTCAGACGGTCATGCAGTTGCGGTCGCGCCACTAGTGCGCACATCGGCCTCCTTCTCGCGCAGTTCGCGATCGCTGCTCGAGTCGAGGTTGGAGTGTGTGGATGAGGTGGTGCGTCTTGAAGCCATGAACAAGACGATGCTGGCGAGTGCGCCGAAGAGGACTGCGAACCATGTTATAATTGCTTGCCATCGGACTGTGATTTTTTGAGCAAGTCAGCAATCGACGAACAAAAGTGAAAAGGGTTAAGAGGTAGGAAGGATTCGTGGGCAACGCACCATAATTCTGCTTCCAATAAACCGGACTAACACCCAACATCGCCTCCTGCTGAGCGACCACCGAATCGGGCAACGTCAACTTCCCCAACGTCGCCGTGACCTTCGCGCTCCGATTCCTCGCGAAAATGTCGAACGGGATGAGGGATGCGAAGACCCAGAGGGTGGTGAATGCGAGGAGGTACGCCTGGATGCGCAGGCCGCGCGCGGTGGGGATGCCGAAGAGTTTGCGGGGGACGAAGGTTAGGGGGAAGAAGAGGGAGGCGAGGATCGCGAGGAGCGTGCACGCGACTGTTAGGACTACGCCGACTTGGAATATGTCTGTACGCGTGGAAGTTTTGGTGAGTGGGAATGGAAATAGGGATTATGTGTGGTGAGACGCACCGTTCGTGTTGATGCTGACTGTGACGCCAGATGGTGCATTCTTCTTGACGTAAGATTTGGATTGATTCGATCTATGATACGAAAGTTCAGTTTATAACCAATTGGACAATGAAGATGGCACGCACTTGATAAGAGCGTTAAGTCCTAACGATCCGCTAATGACACCAAAAGCCCAAGTGAGGGCAAGCAAAACCAGACGTGCGAGCCGATGGGGTGCCACTTCGTGGTTGGTCGACGTCGTCATCGTATTCGTTCAAAGTCTTTTTCGTTTGTGATTTCACAAAGTGGTAAATCCGCTCAGCGGGGATTCGAGCCTTTGGTGTAGGTAGAAGAAACGAGAGCCGTAAGGAGGAGAAGAGGAAAGGAGAAGGGGGAAGAGGAAAGGGAGAGGGAGAGGAAGATGGATTAGGGGCTCAGATTCATCCCCAAACACAGCGCCTCAGGTATAAATACGAACAGCGGTCATCATCCCACATAACATTGGTGCTAGAATAGAGTAACCACCACGTGGATGTGTGCGACATGGTTATAGCGGACAGATAGACTGGAGAGCGGAGAGCGCGGAGGAGAGTGGAAAGCGATGCTGTGATGACATACACACTTGACATACGTGGAAAGACGTTTCCGAATCCAGACCAACGGATCTCGATCTGCTGCGAGATTCCATGTGATTGGCCCCGGATGGGCTTGCCGAGATGGACTGATCTGGGCGCGGATCCTCACAATCGCCATTGGTTCAATTGCAACGCTCAGCCCCAGCTGGCGTTCCTTGATGGAGACCATTATCGTGCGGACGAGTGAATAGAGGGCAGTGGAGGCCAAGTAGCGCGATATCGGTATTATTCAATTTTCAATAAGTGGGGCGGTCTGACAAGACTATTTCCAATCATCTGACATTTCAGCATGGCACACGACCCACGACCGTGCACACACAGCCCGAAAGTCCTTTGCGTTTCCCAATAGCAAAAGACACAATTAATTTCATTCTGGCATCTTCTGTCATCACGTCAGATAAGAATACCTACTCGTCCCCGACGAACCCGAGCCGACCTGCATCCTTTTTGTCAATGCTCTTGTTCTTGTTCTACGACTATCCGCTTGCGGCGACGGTTGCCAACTGGAGAGTTCCTGTCGGCGCGCCTCTCTTCGAACATGCGGTATCGGTTTTTCTGCGATCTTCTTCCTCGCGTGGCGCATTCCGCAAAAAGATATCTCATCGAAGCCTCCGGTGCAAGGCGTTCGTGATCCTTCGAACTGGCTTCTTCAAAACGTCTGTCACTTCTCAACACAAAGAAGACGGACCTGACGAACATCGTACTCCGATTCCCGCCCATTACATATGTTCATCTCGACCCGGTCCGGATTCTCACACTGCGTTATATGCGGACTTGCACCCATATGTAAGCGGCGATAAGCGCCCAGACAATAGGGTTGCGACGCAACGCACATCAAGCGACGATTTTTCTGTGGCGGGCGGGCGGTTGAAATTCGGGAGGGAGAGAACGTGTTTATGAACGTGTTTTTGTTGTGGAGCGTCGATGAGATGGTCATGACATGTACAGGTGCCGTTCTCGTTCAACATGTTTTTTTTAATCAAATAGGGTGTTGAGGTTTTCACCAGTTGGCGGAAGTCCGGACGTACCTGATGAGTTCATTTCGTTTCTTCGTTCAGCTGTCGAAAGACCTATGAGATAGCCCATCCTCAATGTACAGTTACCTCCGCACCTCCCTGAGAAACCGTCATGATCAATTATAGGCTGACGTCCGAACGCACGTACCTTTCCTGGTTTATTCCTTATCGTCGTAGAGATTATCCGATTCCGTACAGTTTATGTACTTATGCCCATGATTCCTGAGAACGAACGAAACGTGGATGTCCGCCAGGGTTTGGAACGTGGAAATCTGAGTAAATGGTGTTGGGTATTAATTATAATATTCAAAGCGAATTCGAAAGGAGTGTTGTGTCGGTGGGTATCGAAAGTGTTCGGTAAATACAAAATGCTCCGTCTCCGAGTCATCAATCATCGCCAGCGCGTTATAGGCCGTTCGTTCATCCCATGCCTTATGTCCATTCCGACAAGGTCATATCCATCGTTCAAACCTTCTCGATCTCCTCGACACTCCCCACCTCCGTGTCCTTCAAGCTCCCCGAATCCGTCGCAACCGTCATGGTTCGCGTCCGCATACGAGTCGTGTATGTGTATGTAGGCGCGTTGCCATTCGTAGGTCGGGTGAGGACATTTGTTGATATTGACTTGCTGAGGACGTTTGCGGTGTGGAGGTGGAGGAGGCTGGCGAGGAGGCTTAGGAGGAAGGCGGGTATCGAGGATAGGGCTTGCCAGCGGACTGATTCCCAGAATTAACGAAGAAATAGATAAATTTGAATCAGCATTTTTCTTTTGAGAAAATAAAGAGCAAATAACGCACTGAAATTTGAATCCCAATACTTCGCAGAAATCCCCAACCCCTTCTCCTGCTCCTGCAACTCCGAATCCGGCACGCTCAATTTCCCGATCATCGCGCTGATCTTCGCGGACCTCTCGATGGCGAATAGATCATAGGGAACAAGTGCGGATAATATCAGAAGGCTAAGAGCGAGGAGGGTGAATGCTTGGACGCGGATGGCGCGTGTGGGGTTGGAGGAGCGCGGGCCGGTGATGGAGAGTATTGATGGGAGAGGGAAGGAGAGAGGGAAGGATGAGGGGAGGTGGGAAGGGAGGAAGAGGGAGGAAATGACGGAGAGGAGCGTGCAGAATACGGCGAGGAATATCCCTGCTGTGTCGATATCTATTTGTAAGATGATGCGATGTCAGTCTGCGGGTGTAATTTATGAACGGATTGGCCATGTGCGACGCACCATTGGAATCGATGGTAAGCGTGATCCCTGCTTGTACACTTTTCTTGACCTCGGACTTGGATCTGTTACCTCTACAGTACCCAATAACGATTGGTTTTCATTGCGTGGTTGGGATGTAGAAGCGGACGTACTGGATCAACGCGTTAAGACCAAACGCCCCACCAATGACTCCCAACGCCCATGTCAATGCAAGGAGTGTCACTCGTGCGTTACGGTATGGTGGTAGGACTTGTCCTCCTTGTCGACTTCCGTACGAGGTCATATTCGTCTCTCGGGTCTTTACGTTGTTCGTTCAGTGGTTACAAGTTCAGTTGGTGTCGTGAGTCGACGAATGTGTCAGACAGAAAGGCAGTGAGGCAGGGATACAGTGTGTAGGGTAAGCAGGAATGCGGTAAACCCTGGATTCTAAGGATGTAGGGACAGGCGACGGTTAAAAACCAGTTCAGTCGAAGAAGGCTGCCAAACAAAAGAGCGACAGATGGAGAAGGAAGAGAGAAAGAGTGGTGTTAATAATAAACGCCACAAAAACTCACGCAACGCCGTCGTTATCCCTCTAAACCTTCGCTCGTATGCATTTCCATCACGTGTAAAGTTCGTACACAACGCGTGTTGCACGTTATAAAAAGATAACATACACCGCAGCTGTATTCTCGGAATTTAGCATATGCCTCTTGAATCTTGGGCGCTCGCGTCGTACGGGAGAACGATTTGCGCGACGCGAAACCGAAGCGGCGAAGACGAAGCGACGAAGCGAAGCAGTTTCGGTGAGGAATTCGCCACGTGCGGGAGTCCATTGCCATGTGATTATGGATTTGCGTGACCGCGCCGCGTGCGCTGCCGATCCGTTCCAGGCACATTACCTGGCACAATGATAGACCGAATCGGAATCGGCGCCGACGCCGGGTGAGGTCCGGGATTTTCATAACTTGACTCCGAATGCACCGACGCCGCCTCCCGCTGGAAGAAAATTGGTGGCGCCGGGATCTGCGAAATAACAACCCCGCTCATCGGTGCATTCTTCATCGCAAGTGGGACTCGGAGGCTGAGCGCGCCGTCGACGTCGACTGCGCACGATTTTGAACGTGACACTGGCACGGGGAGACGTGAGCGTTTGTAGGCTCAAGCTTATGGCAAAGCATGTGCTGATGCCGTCGCACGGTCTCCATCCTTGAAGCACTAGCGATAAACATCGACATCGACGAGCGCGATTTGTCAGGCCGACGCGAACAGTGAGTCGTGGCCGTGGGTGGTCCCGTTGATCGGGGTGAACGATGCTTGATAGGCGAGATGGAAGGACCTGTGTGCCTTGAGATAGTCTTCAGATGAGTATTCGCCTTCGCTCCTTCTCCGCTACTCGTGTTCAAGCACTTTCGCACTGTCGCTGCTCTTCGTTCCTGAAAGCCAATCGGCTATCGACCCGGACGGCGCTGCGTAATATACTCATACGGAGGTCCCACTCGATGAAGTTCGATGAAGCCAGATGAAGACAAGCCAGAGAGCCCACAGAAAACGAGGACGATGACTTGTGCTTGGGTTTCGCACACTTTCAATATTCTCGCTATATGGCGGCCAATCGGCTATTCACCCGTCGTGGTCAAATGGAGGTCTTGCTCAAAACAGAGGACAGAAAAACGAGTCATGAGCACGACTTGATTCTGTGATACTCACAATCGCCGCCGTCTCTCGAGCTGTGTGAATACGTCTTTCCATCCACATCGATAACCCCACACACTACGTTCTCCTTTCTGCGCTGATCAGCTCATGGCAACAGGAAGCAAACCGAAGAGCTTGCATATCTATATATGCTGGACCCAACGAAGTCCATCCCAAATCCATTACTGTCGTCTGTCTAGCGGTACTTCTTAGTCGGCGAGTTCTGGCCTGTAAATCGGGGTGAACTTATGAAGCCAGTTCTGCGCACAACGATACGTTGACTCCGTCAAGACCTCGAGGCCATTCGAGACTGTTAATGCGTACTACAGATCGGGAAATACCTGGAGATATGAGAATCGTGAATCATATACCCGCATACCGTATCGCGGAAATCATGACACAACGACCTTGCGCGCGATAGGAATCCGGACGACAGAAACCAGGTCGTGGGTGCCCAGTTGCCAGTCACTGATTCTCACAACCACCACAACCTCGTTTCGAGCTCTGTGATTGCGGTCTCTCGACTCACGTCGCCCTCCTTTCTATGCGAAATCGGTCCGGCTAATCAGAATGACTCGTCTGGAGTACTTCCCTTGTCCATGATTCCATGCTCGTCGAACGTCAATCATTGTGTCTATCGCCCTCGCCCAATTTGGATTCTATGCATCGACACAACCCTTCGCGTCCCCGGCTGTTACATCGGTAATTTGACAGTTTCCGAACCACGTGTCTGGTATATGGCGTCGTTGGAGCTAATGACGAATTTCTTTAAGACTGGAATCCGCTGTGTCGCATTTTCCTCAGACCTGGGATTATGCGAGGTTTGATTCTTCCTCGACCCAATGCCAGTGGTTCGTCCGCATCGTTGGTATGGATACTCCCACAGCATATTCTGGTTGGTCCCTGGTCCGTCTTGTAGCTCTCGTTGCCGGGAGTGAGTAGTCTGTTCGTGACTTGATTTAGATTGGATAGCGCGGGGTCAACTGACAGTCGACTCGGGATCATGCCCGGGCTGTGAAAGCCATCGGGACCAAAAGCGTCGTTCACATATCTCGAATTGGGCCATTCAGATGCACTCAGAAACAATGCATGTCGCCTTCCCCGTTTGATCCCGGAATATGTGTACCCTCCCTCCAAGTCAGAAATGAAACCCTTGCTCGCTGAGGTTGTTTTGCATCTTTTTTACACTGACATCATTGTTCTTAAATACCGGCAACGATTTCAGAATGACCGCGAAACCCTTCAGGACACCATACCCACGCACCGGACATTCACCCCGTACCATTACGATGGAAGCTACCAACAGGCGCTCGTGGCGGACATAGTCGGTATTATGTGGGGTACATGAGCATAATATCCTTCCGTGACAGGCGGATCGGTTAGTTTAGCATGTGGCCTCCACAATTAGTGAATGCTTCAATCAAATTGCACCGTCCTATGTGTGTTCTTGATGTCAACCCCTTGTTTCTACTCTCCAAGGATTGAATGGCAATCTATGACCTCCTCTAATCCGACTCGAGAGGTTGGCGATGTGGTCGGAGAGCTGAAAGATACCAGCGCTGGGCGAGGAAAGATCCAGCCTTCTGCAGTACCCTGAGCGCTGAAACAGCTATATGATGACTTATCGTTCCGATTTTCCGTCATTGATTGATATTAACATTCCAGCGATGTACAGATCACAAACTCTCCGCCAGCCCAACTTTTTGTAATAATGACAGTGGTGTGAACAGAGTTCAGATGAAAATTTGCGCATGGAATGAAATGAAGAGCGGCGTTGATTCCCCAAATTTGAATCACTAGTAAGTTACGGCCATAAGGTGATAGGGTGTAGGGACGGTTTACCGTTGCTCTACCAGTATTGCTGACAAGAAATAGAACAACTAGCCGAAGATTTGCCAGTTTCCCAAGCATGCTTCCTTCCGCCGAACGCATATAGAAGGGTTACTTCCAAAAGATAAAATAATTGAAGGTCTAACCGAAGCACTATGATATTACTGTAAACATATCTGCTTTCTCAGAAGCAAAACGCGAACATTCAGATTGTGCAGTTGGATAATTTTTTTCGACGTGTTAGCTTCCGAGAAGTTCCTATTCCTGTTAGGGACATCAAGTGGAGGAACACACGCCTTTCCCCGTTAAGTGTGTAATCTGTACCTCGGGTGCATGCTTCTTTGCTATTTTAAACCTGCGAACAGATGCGGTTCCATCAGAATCGGCGATTTGTATAAAGGAGGCATGGAACAGTTCGCAAAGCAATTCGGTTTCTCCGTCGTCTCACTCTCCAGGAAAGGGTCATGGCCGACTCCTCACCTGACATCTCGGAATTAATAGGAGAAGTTAGCCAACTGTGCGTCGACAATGTATCATTAACATTCCGTACCTCATTCTTGTAGCCAATTCGCCAACCGCGTTATTATTGCTGGAGCTGGCAAGCAATCCCTGCTTTGGGTGATGGTATCATGAATGCTGATGGACACGCAAGCTCTCGTTTTCTATGAATATGCCTTGACGGTTTCCACTGAGATCTCTGAAATCTGGAAGTCAAAATTTAATGGAGCTCAAGCCCTCTTCTTCTTGACTCGGTATCCCTATATGATATTCACGGTGTTGCTTTGCATAACCACTTTGTCCCCAAACCCATCTGAAACGGTTGGCTAACCTCCGCCTTTGAAATATATGAATTATTTACGTCATGATAGTCTTAAGTTTTTTTTTTCTATTTTTTTAATGATATGTAACCTAACCTGCAATGGCGATAATAGATGTCGGGTGCTTTCCTACAATCTCACCGCTTGGATCGTCTTGCCTCAAATTGGGTTATTTGGTGTGTGTTCGCACTTTCTCCCACCGAGCTGTAGTCTGAGATAGTATTGGAGGCATTTTGATCCTGCGAACATATGCGATATATCAGAGAAATCTGCTCATCTTAGTCATCTTGGGGTTGAATGGTATGGCTAATGTGGCTGTAGGACTTGTAAGTCACAAATAGACTTGACGTCCACATTGTTCTCATACATTTCAGTATCTCGGAGTTTTGGAAAAACCGGAAGTCGACAGTACCTTTGGTCTCTGCAGCCAAGTTGAACTGTCCATTATTCCTCGGTAACGCCATTTACGACGCTAAATCACAGAGCTAACACGCCCATTTATGAGCGCAGAAGTAAGTCGCATTTTCTCTTCCATTCACATGATCCAGTACTTTACAACGTATAATTTACAGTTCAGCTGGCGGCAAACATGCTTTCACTTACCCTCGATGTTTTGGTGTTTACCCTGACATTCGCAAAGACCATTCGTCACGCTATTGAAATGCGGAAAGCTAGACTCGGAAATAGTTTGGGATATTTCATTTTGCGTGACGGTACGCTGTATGCACGCGACAGGCGACAGAGAGCTGACCAATAATGACTTGCAGGTGCCATGTACTTTCTGTGCGTTGGATATCTCTGTCTGTAAGTATTCTGATGTCGGTTCTTGGATTTAGAGCCAAACTATTGATTGGTGTGTCGGCTACCACTGTATTCTTTGTATGTACTGTAACCAGTTGTGGTTATGTTATGCTCACCAAACCGATACGGCAGATTCCTGCATCAGTAGGTCTTTTCCTATGTTCGTGGTGGACATTTTCACCCTTCATGCCCGCAAAGGGTACAATCGGCAATTGGCTTACTGTGCTTGTCGCAATAAGTAATCCGTAGGTTACCTTCTTTGGTTGTGTGCAACAGAACAGTACACATGTTTAATTATCAGGTTGACAATTGTTCTCATAAACCGGCTGGTCCTCAACCTTCGACAAGTGTCTCGTTTACAAGATGGGAATACGTCAACACTGGGCGGAATTAGTACCATTCAAGAGCCAGCATTCGCCACCAACCCAATCCTAGGAAACCTTGGAGCTCCGTTACGCGTGGATCCAGACGAAGACTACCATGACGACGAAAATGAGGAAATAGGCGTAGATGGTGGGGCTGAAGTTGACGCAGAGCGCGAAATTGTGAACCACACGGAGATTATCGCGGAGCCTCGCAATCCTTCCGATGTCTAATGCAGCAGCGCCGATTCTTTTGTTTAGCCGAAGGTCCACGGCTTTTCGAGGCTTGGATCCAGTGTTCATCTACTTCGGGTCGCTCTGCTGTATCGACTCGCTTCGAAAATATTTCTCATTATGAAGAATGCTTAGCGATCGCTCCGCCAGTGTTCACAGTAGCGTTATAATAAGGTTTGGCGCACTCTCTAATGACCTAATAAGTGTGCCCAACCCATGTCCGATCGCGATGCGCCATCTGTTTGCAGTAGAATCACACCTCCACACGCTGGTTGACGTTCATGCCAAGCCACTGCGCAAACGGTCTAAGTCCGAACCGATTTCCTTGATTCGGTTTCGTACTCCGGGTCGTTTGAGCATCGTAGTCATCGCGATCGCGGTTTTTGTGCGTGAGGTCAATATAATCGTGCCATCGCTCGCTCGCACACGCGACGGCGTGCATCCGTGGCGTTAACGGTTCACAGTGCGCAGCGTGATGATTGAGGATTCGGACAAAGGGAGATGCATGCCTGTGTCCTGTTCATGTCCACAAAAAATGAGTACGATTTAAGGCAAAGGAATGGAGAGGCGTACGATGTTAAACGGACCGATCGGTAATACACCATCCGCGTGGAGTACCAGCATAGCATCTGGACGGATTTCTTGCCATTCCGGTTCTTCGTAGCTACAATTTACGATACATCTTGTCAGCTACAACTTCTTCAACGTGCGGGAGTGGGAGTAGCAGAAGCATGGGAAAAGGAATGACGGAGAAAATGAATCACTGGGACGGACAGGTCGTACCCGCAAACAGGCATCCCCAACGCACTCCAACTGCCGAGGGCGTCATTACATATGTGGACGGTTCTGACGCAGATCGCAGAGCTACCGATCGGCAACGCAGCGCGTGCACCTGGCATCCGGGTCTCCCAATTCTCCACGTTGGACAAAATGTTTGATTGATTCGCATTGCTCTTTCTTGGGTTCAGTCGAGGATAAATGAGGCTTTCATGTACAGGAGACATTCGTGATTTGAAGATGGCCCACAGTGGGAATTTCATCGTACCTGGCTGCAATTTGGACACCAGAACGATTGACATCCTGAGTGACAGGCAGATGGTAGGATAACCTGAGACCGAATATTTGGTGGCAAAATGGCTTTTTGGTAGCACACGACGCGGTTGACAGTAAATTCAATGAGGTGCAAGAAAGAGTAGTTGGTGTTGTTCGTCATTCTCAGTAAACAATGTTAGTGAACGATCAGAAAAGGAACAAGTACGATGTTATAACGTTACGGGCCCAAGATCCAACATTGTCTTCTGGAAGGTCAGCACCATGGGAGAAGGGATGGCCAAAAGAGTGACTTGAAAGGAACAATGTCAACCAATAATGTAAGTATTGTAACTTTGTCTGGGCAAGCTGCGAGTAAAAGCCGTACTGGGCAGTTCCTGGCCAGGTTCGCGGGCTGATTTCTTGGAAGCGTGGGTTTTTGGGTCTTTGTAGAAATTGGGACCAACAATTGCCAAAGGATGTCAGGCTGACCGGGAAACCCAATCTGTGAAGGTCGTTTAAGGAGCGAGCTCGTCCATAGTAACGTACGACAACTTTGTAAAACAAATGTCCGTGTTCTCCACTCAATAAAGAATTAACCATGAGTACTCATGAGACACATAGCTCTTGATACCGCGCCTCGCGAGCGGGGACGTTCGCATTGGCGAATCAACGAGTAGAATGTGGCTGTCTGTAGGATTCTCGACATCTTTCCAGAGAGTGATTAGTGAGATCGTGCTACCGAATAGTGAGGTATGAATAAGTTATGTTCGACGGGGAGTCGATGCAAATCGTGTGTAGGTCTTGAATATTAGACTGCACAAATAGACGAGCGGCGCCATCACTGTGTTGGTCACTGTTTGTTCAAGTTTGCACCTCGGCATCTCGGCAGTACGACCACGAACTTGGAAATTGATGCGGATCAGACCGGGCGGAAAATTCCTGTCAGCTTCTACTGTAACTTTCTGCCGGATTCAGAAGCAAAATACCCTCAAAAATGAAGTCGTTCAGTCAGATGGATACCTTGGCTGACTCTGGCGCCATGCAGAACCTGAGCTATAATGAGGCTGCTGAGGGTTGTGACGTGTCTCTGGATTCTGGAATCAAACTGCTGTCTTGGAAGCGCTCTACAGCTTTACGCATCCGAATCTGTCTCTTGATCACTGGCTGTGCTGATGGCGGCTGGATTCAATGCATCGGAAGAGAGAAATCCCCTGCTAACCAACGTGAAAGTGTCGCTTCCGTGAAACAATCTTTGAAGCGATCGGTTTAATTGCCTACCGCCGATTCTATCTCTCTGTCTCGCACCATACGTAGTGCAATACTTTTCCCCGCCAAATTCAAAAGTTTCTGATATGTATGACACCCAGACACCTGTATTCCCCGCTGTATAAAAATAGCAATTTAAGAACTCGTCTCCCCTGGGCTGGCATCTCGGAAGGGCTGAAACGATTCCAAGCCCTGAATCTACTGTAAAATATCCCTCTGCAGTCTGCTCGCCGCAGAAACAACTTTTGGTCTGTCTTCTCCACTCGATATTACATCCTGATTGATATCTTACGCATTGAGGTTCTCATCTGATATCACAAATTCGAAACACTTCTCTCCGCAGCGCCGCCCAACTTGCTGAATCCCATTGGCCATACATAAGGTAATGCAGTGTGTGGAAGTTTTTCTCGCGCTTTATATCGTACTGGTGACAAGAGATGGAGCGGCCACTCAGGGCTGGTCCAATCGCCTGCATTCAAAGCAAACTTCACCTAACAGGGCACAGGCGGAACTCCAGAGCTGCATCTAAGATGCTTTTTGGGAGACAGACGGGTTCAGAAACAGGCAATGGACAGGTTAACTTAAAGTATATCCCATATGGAATTACACTGCACAGCTCACGCTTCGATCGTGTTTGTCAACAGATCGGCTTCTGCCAGTGTATCATTTCGAAGACCCGACGTACCCATATACCTAGATAACACTTCCGGATTCGAATGGTTGCCTTTTAACTACCGAAGAATAATGTGAGTGCGTTTTTGTTTCAGGGACAGCGTACATTGAAGCGCTCATGGTACATATAAAGGGTCTTCGTTTCAGAGCATTTTCTGTCGTCTCACTCACTAGGAAAAAGTCATGTCTGATTCTTCACCTGACATAGCAGGATTGACAGCAGAAGCTAGCAAACTGTACCTCGACGATTCGACAACCAATATTCCACATCTCATTCTTACAGTTTATTCCTCAACCGCGTTACTACTTCGGGAACGGGTAAGTCATCGGTGATCTTAGCGATAATGTTATTAAGCGTGTTGATGAAAATGAAAGCTCTCATCCTCTATGACTATACTTTACATTTTCTACCGAGGTTTCAGAAGTATGGAACTCGAAATTTACTGGGGCTCAAGTTTTCTTCTTCTCAACTCGATACGCCTTCATGGCCACCGCGGTGTTGTATGGTGCGCTCAGTTTGATCACAAGATCATCTCAAACGGTTGGCCAACGTCTGTTTTTTTCACTGCAAAGCTAAATGTAACCATGACAGATTTAAGTATTTTCTCTTTTCCCGCAAAAGTTTGTAACCTGATGTTGTCATGCCAATAATTAGGTGTTCGGCGATTTCCTTCAGTGCTGGTGCTTTGGGTACCATCTCTCAAATAGGACCATATGGTGTGCTTTCCGACTATTACCCAACAGAAGCATAGCCTGATATGGCCTTGGGCAGGCATCTTAACCCTGCGAACATATGCAATATATCAGAAAAATCATTTTGTATTATGTATCGTGGGGTCGACTGGTGTGGCTACCGTGGTCCTTGGAATTGTAAGTTACATTAATCCAGGTGTCCGCATTGTTCTGACGCATTCCAGTGTTTCAGGGTTGTAGCAAGGCCGACTGTTGACAGCAGTGTGTTGGGAAACATCTGTGGCTAGATCGTACCCTCCATCACCTCTCGGTAACGCCCCATTTAACAACATTACTACCAAGAACTGACGTCAACCATCTGTGAAGTGTGAACACAGACGAAAATCCCAATTCTTCGTCCATTAAAATTGTCAAATGTTCACGAGCTTGTAACTAACAGTTCGGCTGGGTTCGATCATCACCTCATTTTTCTTCGATGTTCTGGTATTTACCCTGACATTCGCAAAGACTATCTGTCATGCCTCAGACATGAGGACAGTTGGACTCGGGAATGGCTTGGGATATTTCCTATTACGTGACGGTGCGATCTAACTGCCTGGACCACGTCATTGAGCTGACGAACAAGGACCTGCAGGAGCCCTTTATTTTCTGTTCGTTAGATTCTTCTGTCTTCAAAATCCTGACAATCGTGGGGTTTAGAGCCAAACTTTTTATTGGTGTGGTGGCTACCACTATATTCTTCGTAAGTGCCAGGTACTGTTTCTCATGAAAGCAAGCCAAACAAATGCAGCAGATGCCGGCTTCGGTATGTATTTTCTGCGTTAGTGGTGGCGGATTGTTTACGATTTCATGACCGCAAAGAGCGCCATCGGCAATTGGGTTGGGGTACTTCTTGGCATTAGTAATCCGTGGGTCCCTTCCTCGTCTGCGGAATAGTACAGAATGCATATCTGAACTGTCAGGTTGAACTTCATACTTATCACCCGGCTGGTCCTTAACCTTCGACAAGTTTCTCATTTACAAGACGGAATGAGCTGACACTGAGCGGAATTGGTACCATCCAGGAGCCAGCATTCGCCACCAACTCGCTCCTAGGAAACCTTGGGGCTCAGTTGCGCGTGAGTCCGGAAGACGACGACGAGGTTGAGGAAATAGGTAGAAACGACGAGGCCGAAGTTGTCGACGGGCGCCACACCGAGATTACTGAAGATCCTCGCAATACTTCTCATGTCTAATGCAGCCGCGCTAGCTCTTTCGCTTCGTCTCAAGTCCACGTCTTGAAAGACGTGGACATTTTTTCAATGGATCGGCTGTTCAGGTGGAATATTGTAAAACACCCACGTCCGATCGCGACACGCCACCCGTTGTGCAGTACGTACAATCACACCTCCACTCGGTGGTTCACGTTCATGCCAAGCCACTGAGCAAATCCTCCGAGTCCGAACCGATTCCATCCTTTGTTCGCTGTTGTAGACTTCCGTGTCTCTTGAGCGTCGTCGTCGTCGTCGTCGTCGTCATCGTAGGTAAGGTCGTGATATTCGCGCCATCGCTCGCGCGCACACGCAACGGCGTCCATCCGGGGCGCTAACCTTTCGCAGTGCGCGGCGTGATGATTGAGGAGTTGGACGAAGGGGAGATGCATGCCTGTGTCCTATTAATTCCAAATGAAACTGAGATCGATTTAAGAGAAAGAGATGGAGAGACGTACGATGTCATACGGACAACAGGGTAACACGCCGTCTGCATGTGCGACCGCGAGCATAGCATCTGGATCTGCAATACGCATTTCCTGCCATTCCGGGTCTTCGTAGCTAAAACATACAATTTCGCATGCCTGCGTCAGCCACGTCTTCTTCAACGTGCGGGAGGAGAAGTAATAGAGTCATTGGGAAAGGGACGTACTAGCAAACGATCATGCCCAACGCGTTTCGTCTAATCTCATGCGTAATTCAATCTCCGAGCAAGTTCTCCATCAGACATATCGCAGAACACGAGGAGAGACTTGGCGGTGGCGGGGTTGGCAGGGGTTCTTTCGTGTCTTCGGGTAAGGGCTTTGCTAGTGTTGATGTGGCGCTAGTGAGAAGAAGTGTGGAGAGCGCGGCGAGATGCGAGAGACAGTGTGACGATGGCATACGAAGTTTCCGTAGTCAACTTGAAGTTTTGAGGGCTGACTCTATCGCCGTGCCGAAGATGTGGCGAGTGGTAACTTGAAATTTTTGTTTCCCGAGAAAGGCATACGGAAATGTAATCGTTGGAAAGAAGTCCACATCTAACGACGTAGGAAAGGCAATGTTGTGTACACCACGTGGCGCAGAAGTTCGACATGATGTTTGGCTTGCTCCTCCGTGCCAAACAGTGCCTCGCCACTCCCTCTGCCAGATGCACCAAAACCGGTGGCGCGGGACTGCAAGATGTCAGCCCACTCGTTGGTGCGGTGCAGCCGTAGGACTTGCATTTCATAGGCTGAGTGCGCCGCTACGGTCCACTGCGTGGCTTTGAACGTGACGCTGGGACTTGGAGACGGAGGTATGTACACCTTGGTGGCTCGAACTTATGGCGTAGCACGTGCATGATGCCGTCGCCATCCTTACAGTTCTAGATTCCGGCGAGCGCGTTCCTACCCAGTCGTCGCGTACTGTGAGTCGTGGGCTCGTGGCTGGTTCCGTTGATTGCGGTCCACGATGGCTGCTCTGAGGATCTGTGTGTGCCTTGAGATAGTCTTGAGATGAGTACCTTAAGGCTTTCATCTTCGCTCGCGATTCTTCTCGTACGCGTTTCCCGTTTCTGCACACTTTCGCACTGTCGACGCACTCCGCTCCAGAGAGCCAACCGGCTGTTGACCCGGAGGATCTGGTGCAAATATACTCAAATGGAGGACTGGCTCGACGAAGCTCGATGAAGGAAAGCGATACAGAAAACGAGGAGAGTGACTGATGCTTGGGTTTCGCACACTTTCAACGCCGTTGTTACCTAGTGGCCAATCGGCTATTCCCCCGGAGTGCACAACAAATGCAGGTCTCGCTCGATACGCTCATAACAGAGGCCATGATACTCTCTGGTGGCCGATACTCACTATGACCGCCCTGAGCTTTGTGAATTTGTCTTTCATCTCACATCGATAACTCCGGATGCTGCGTTCTCCTCTCCCCTGAGTAGCTAATGGCGACCCAGAAGCAAACCAAGAAACTTGCGTGTCCATACAATACACCCCTTGCTCACCTAGTGTATTTGATACTTTTCGCCCCAAAACATATCACTAGGAATCAGGTCTAAACTTATTTCTGTTCGGTGAGGTCATGGATGCAAAATCCATGTGAACTAACCAGGTCGGTGTTTCGCACATTGATAGATTGCCATCTGAAAGACATCGGGACAGTTAAGTAAACAATTCAGATCGAGACATCTAGGGACTTCATTAGCCTGCGTACGATGGAAATCCGCAAGGCAGGAACAAGAGGACCCTGACCCGACGTTCGCCAAGCTGCCCGTCGCGGATACTCACAACGAACGCCGTCCCTCGTCGAGCTTGTGTTCACATCGATAACCCCACCCACATAATTGCCATTTCCCCTTCAGCTGTCGATCTCAATGTGTCATGCGAAATAATTCTCTCGTATGCCTGGTCCAATCTACGATTTCACGCAGCTCCCAGCTCGTCGAACCTTAACGCTCATTTTTGTCGCAGAATTCGGATATTCTGAATCGATATAACCTTTCGAGTCCCTATGAGTTGAACGACATCTCTAAGAGCCTATCAGGTTGTTGCACTGATGAATTCACACTGTACCTGGTGTCGTAGGAACTAGGAATGCCGACAACGAATTTCTTTAAAACTGAAATCCGCTGTGTCTTATTTTATGCAGACCTGGGGATTATACGAATTCCAATTATCCTGGTTCCGATGCCGGCGGTTCATCCGCATCTTTGGTCTAGATACTCCCACAGCACGTTCTGGCCGGGTCTCTAGTTCATTTTGTAGCTCTCATTGCCGGGGGAGAGTGGTGAGTTCATGACTTCATTTGGATTGGATAGCGACTGTCAACTGACAGTCGATTCGTGATCGTTCCTAGGGCGTGATGGCCATCACAACCACAGCCTTTCAGATACCATATACGTCGCTTGCTTATAGGGCCGTCGTTTCTTCCTAAATATTGATCATGGTCTCAGAATCAACACTAAATCCTTTAGGTGTATTTCCTGCACACCACACCCACGCACCGGACATTTCCCCGAAACCAATCATGATGAATGGGTAAACTTTCAGGCGCTCATCGACGAGCGCTCGTGTTCGTGATGGCGGACATAGTCGTCATTACGTGTCTCTCAATAGAATCTTTGAATTCCTCTTCGTCGAAAGTGGACCTATGCTTAAGCCAGAGGCATTGGTGGAGAAGCACAGAATGACGCGGGCCAACTGGAAGATGCTGAGTTGACGCGGTGTCTCTGGAATCAATTCGCTTGCTGGTTAACCGTCCACGAGTGCGTATATTCCAATTTTTATGACCGGATTTGTCGCTGATAGCGATCGACGCCAAGACATAGTGCCGGCGTTGCAGATCCCGTTGGCAATAAATCTGCGAATTCTACTTCTTGTGATATCACCCTCGGAGCCGTTGATTTAACCTTGACCCTGACGATTCTGTCCCTCAATTCACACCGCCGTTCATATCGTGGATGTGTTTTACATCAAAGCTTCACACTCGTACTCGGCATTCTAACAAACCGACGTGCTTGAGGTTGCCGGCTCTAAGGTGAGCTGATTGAATTCCGGACTATCCATCTATCGGCCATCTACAGTGCGTAGTGCTGAAGCGATGATTAGTCACCGTCCGTTGTCTCTTCCTTGGAAAAGAACTGCGCACTTGTTTTCTCAGATCGCAAACCCGAAACACTTCTCGGCGTCCCGAGCACATTGTTTCAATGTACTTCCATGATGAGTCCGTATTTTGAATTAAGGGTGATGCAGCAGTTCAGGGAAAAATTGACGGCCGTCCATCCAGTATCCCAGACAACGGATGAACGGCGAATAAGATTGCATTATTCACTGGCATTCGGAGTAAACCTCACTTGCGCTCTCCCGTATCAAAACATGACACCACTGCACATGGCATCACTCAAACCGGGATCGTGTTCTTCAACGTGTTTGCCACGTAACATATCACAGACTCGGGGCATCTATTCCCAATACAGGTTCAAAATGATTGCCATTTAATTGCCGAAGAAATGATTGTTCCTATGGTAAGGTGTAGCGATCAATGGAGCCACACTCGCCTGTTACTTTCCGGCACTTGGAGCGGGACTTTTAAACTCCCGAACGTGCCGGTGGTACGTTTAAATAGTTGCACCGAACCGTTTGCAAGGCAATCCGTTCTCTCTGTCATCTTACCTACTAGGGAAAACCATGTCGGATTCCTCATCTGACATCGCAGGATTGATAGCGGAAGCTAGCCAAATGTACGTCGAATATTTGTTCATCAATAATTCCATACCTCACGCTTCTAGCCAATTTGCCAACTGTGTTACTATTTCGGGAACTGGCAAGTCGTCCATGAACTTTGGCGAAAATGTTACACGTGCTAATCAGAATGAAAGCTCTCATTTTCTATGACTACGCTTTGACATTTTCAACCGAAGTTTCAGAAGTATGGAACTCGAAATTTAGTGGAGCGCAGGCTCTCTTTCTCTTGACTCGGTATTCCTATTTGGTCGTCACATTGCTGTATTGCGCAAACACTTTGAGCCAAAATCCATCTGAAACGGTTGGCTGACGTCCTTCTTTGGCTGGAAGGCTAACTAAGTTCATGATAGTTGTAAGTCTTATTCTATTTTTCCGGAAGGAACGTCACCTAATTTTTCATGACAATAATTAGGTGTCAAGTGCTTCTCGTCAACATGAATGTCTGGATCACCATGACCCAAATTGGATTATACAGTGTGTTTGTTCAGACATTGTCAATAGAGGTATTGCCTGAATAGCAATGGCAGGCATGTTAATCCTTCGAACATTTGCGATATACCAGAAGAATCAATTCATCTTAGTCATCCTTGGGTTGACTGCTGTGGCTAACGTGGCTAGCGGGCTTGTAAGTCACGGTTATCTTGAAAGCTCGCGTTGTTCTGATATATACTAGTATGACTCTGTTTTGGGAAAGTCGGAAGTTGACAGCGATGTTTTGGGAAGCACGTGTGGCGAAATCGAAGTGTCCACCATTCATCGGTATGATGGCCGTTCACAACACTAGCCTAGAACTAAGGCGTCGACCCGACATCACAGACGTAAATCCTACCTCATTTCGTATTATTATCTGCTAAGCATTCATGGGTCGGCAACTTACAGTTCTGCTCGCTGAGATCATCAGCTCACTTGTCTTCGACATTTTGTTGTTCACTTTAACAACCGCAAAAACTATCCGACATACTATTGAAATGAGGAAAGTTGGGCTAGGGAATGGTTTGGGATATTTCATTTTGCGTGACGGTTCGTCCAATGCATATGTTAGGGGGAATAAAGCTGACAATCAAGAAACCGCAGGAGCCATGTATTTCTTGTGCGCTAGATTTCTCTGCCTCCAAAAATCCTGACAGTCATGGGTTTAGAGCCAAATTATTGATTGGTGTGGTGGGAACCACGATATTCTTTGTAAGTACTGGGTGTCGTTTCCACGTGCTCATAAACCAAACCAATGTGCCAGGTTCCGGCTTCGGTATGGATTTCCTGTGTTCATCATGGCGGCGATTTTTTACCCTTTCATGGCTACAAAGGGTGCCATCGGCAATTGGCTTACAGTACTCGGTGCAATTAGCAATCCGTAGGTTCCCTTGTTTGCTTGCGGAATAGTACATTTTACATATATGAGCTACCAGGTTGACTATTATTCTTATAACCCGGCTCGTCCTTAACCTTAAACAAGTATCTCATTCGCGAAATGGGAATTCGCCGACACATGGAACAATTGGTACCATTGAGGAGCCAGTTTTCGCTACCAACTCATTCCTGGGAAACCTTGGGGCTCCGCTGCGCATGGATCCAGAAGTCGACGAGATTGAGGAAATAGGTGTAGGTGATGGGGCCGAGAGCGCCGGGTTGTGAAACAGACGGGGATTATCGAGGAGCCTGGCAATCCTTCTGGCAATTAGTGCAGCAGTGCGGGCTATTGGTTTTCTTGAAACTGCATGACTTTTCGAGACATGATTAATTATCTGGTAATTCCTTATACTACGGTACCCATTTCTTTCGTATTCTATAGTCATCGTACCGAACGAAGAAAGGAGAAGAGCGTCAGTACATATATTGCAAGCTAACAAATACAATTTTTAGAAATCGAGAACACGTCACAATATTGACTGCGGACGGGTACAGGCCATTTTTGCAGATGAAATATCGGATTGGTCATTCGTACGCGATGGCATGGAATATTCATACCGAGAAGCACGCAAGACGCAGGAAAAAAGATAGCTGAGTTAAATCTGAATGAGATCCGCTGTGCACAGTTAGCTCCTGTCAATTCCACTCGGCTTCGCCAATCAAAGTTCATCTACTTCGCTTTCTCGACTCGGTCGACCCGCTTCGATTATTTCTCATTATGCAGTATGTCCGGAGATCGCTCCTCCGACGTTCATAGTAACACTGCAATAATGTGTGGCGTATACGCCACTCCATTCCGTGTCGTCTCCGCCGCCGGGTGGTACAATTTCTCCGGTTAGAATTGAATGATCGAAAGAAATGACACACACTCTAAATGCTACTATTTGTGCCCAATCCACGTCCGATCGCGATGCGCCACCTTTTGTGCAGTAGAATCACACCTCCACTCGTTGGTTCACGTTCATGCCAAGCCATCGAGCAAATCCTCCGAGTCCGAACCGATTCTCTCCTTTAATTGTTGCTGTAGACTTCCGTGTCTCTTGAGCGTCGCCGTCGTCATCGTAGGTGAGGTCATTATAATCGCGCCATCGCTCACGCGCACACACGACGGCGTGCACTCGTTGCGCTAATGGTTCGCAGTGCGCAGCGTGATGATTGAGGAGTTGGACAAAGGGGAGATGCATGCCTGTGTCCTATTCATTTCCAAAACCAAATGAGAAAGAGTTAAGACAAAGAAACGGAGGGACGTACGGTGTCATATGGACAACTGGGCAACACGCCGTCTGCGTGTACGAGCGCGAGCATAGCATCTGGATCAGCTATACGGATTTCTTGCCATTCCGGTTCTTCGTAGCTACAATTTACTTTGTCAGCCACATCGTCTTCAACGTACGAGAGCACGAGTACGGCTAAGAGTACGTACTAGCAAATGATCATGCCCAATGCATTCCGTCTGATCTCCCGGATAAGCTTATCTCCAAGGAAGTTCTCTACCGGACACATCACAGAACACGACGTAAGAATAGGCGGTGGCGGGGTTGGCAGGAGCTCCTTCGTGTATTCGGGTAAGGGCCACGTCAGTGTTGATGTGGCGCTTGCGAGAAGCAGTGCGTACAGCGTGGTGAGATGCGAAAGATAGTGTGACGAGAGCATGCTGACGTGTTCTGTAGTCGTGGTAGTGTCGTGAAGAGCGGAAAGCGACCTGCTATGAATTGCGGAAGACCGTATATAGTTTAGTTGAGTTGAGTGCCTGACAAGTTTCGTGGGCTGACTCTATCGACATGCCGAGGATGTAGCGAGTGGCTAGCTGGGATTGATTCGAATGCGGGGAATGTGCACCACGAAACTGTGGTCGTTGGATAGAAATCGTCGGTAACGGCCGTCAGAATTCTGTCAGTTTGAGGCGCATCAGATATTGCTTGAATGCTGAGAAGTTGCCATTGTCCCACTCTCCCCATGAGAATATAGTCTTCCAAGTCGTATTACATTGGTGTTTGTGAGAAGCGAGCATAGATCCAGCCGGATAGACGAGGCGATGATGATTGAACACCACGTGGCGCAGAAAAATTCCATGCGATATTTGGCTTGGTCTTCCGTGCCAAACAAACCCCCGCCACTCTGCCATTGCGTGGGTTGCAAGAAAACGGTGGCACCAGGATCTGCAAGACGTCAGCACATGTTAGCCCCGCTTTTCGGTACAATGCATCCGTATATTTGCATTTGCGTCTGCATTTCATAGGGTGTTTGCGGTCACGGCGGCTAACAGAGGTATGCAGGCTCAAGCTTATCGCGAAGCATGGATATGACGCCGTCTTCACCCGTTCAGACATCAACGAGTGCGTTTACATCTGGTCAATGCGTACTGTGAGTGGTGGGCTCGTGGCTAGTCCTTTGATCTTGGTGCACGATGGCCGATATGTGAGATGGAAGGACCTGTGCGCCTTGGGGTCTTTGCCTTCAAACGACAAACCTGCTCAGACCTTTCTCCGCTACTCGCGTTCAAACACTTTCGCACTTTCGATGCACTTTGCTCCTGAAAGGCAACCAGCTTTTGACCTGGAGGATGTAATGAATTTACTCAGATGGAGGCCATGCTCGGTGAAGCTCGGTGAAGGCAAGCTAACGAGCACATAGGAAACGAGGATGATGACATGTTCTCGAGTTCACACCCTTTTCTCGCCTGATGCGCGTGGCGCTCCAACTGGGAACAGAAAATGAAGAATTTGCTCGTGGCCATAACTTGATTCGCTGATACGCAAAATCACGGCCGGCCCTCTACGAGATCTTGTGAATACGTCTTTCCATCACCATCGACAACCCCGCGTTCAACTTTCTCCGCTGCTCGGCTCATAGCAACTGGGTCGCTGATTCTCTCACACTCTCTTTGAACTTACGGTCTTTCACTTAAATTGATTATCCGCACAAATCGCTCCCATCTGTCTCCACGAATTTGAATCAGTTGAAAATTCACGATGTGATTTCATCCACCTCTCGGCTCGTCAAACGTCAATGCTCGTTTCTATCCCCGGATTCGGATACGCTGAATCCATACAACTATTCGAGCCCCTAGGACATCCGACAGTTCTGGAACGGCGATTCTAGCAATGCACGGTGTGGTTGGAACCGAGAATGCAGATATCGCATATCTGGAAGCCACGCGGATTTAATTAGCCTACGCCCAATATTAGTGGGTATTGATCCGATCGACCGCGATCTTTGATCTGGATACTACCGTAGCATGTACTGGACGCGCCTAGCGTTCTGGTGTGAATGTTGGTGACTCGGGGCGAGTAATGAGATCGTGAGTTCATTTGGATTGGATACCGAGGTGTCATGGGCTACGTTGACGGAGAGTCTATTTTGCTAGGTTTGAAAGCATAAACGTGTTTCTCAAACTGAGTCATTCAGATACACCAAGCCAAAAATGCATGCTACTTCCTCCTTTGGTGCCAGAATCTCGTGTACGACCCCTTTCGAATCAGACATGAAACATTGGTTCCACGAAGTCGGTGTGCAACTGGTACGGCATTCTTCCTAAATATCGAAGACTTTTATCATGTTTTAGATCGCCACCGAGTTCTTATTTCGGATAGATTCCGCACACATTATACCCCAAGCATCGGACACTTACCCCGAGTTATTCATGATGGAAAGGTGAAAACCTCAGGCGTCAATCAACGTTTTGTTCACAGCTGATATAAGAAGCGCGTATCTTGAACCTTCGTTGGGAAGCCACTTGTGAATATGTAATACGAGGACTGTGAATTACATCAAGAATGCGAGTCCGCCGACTCCCGTCGGACACCAAATCCCAACACTCTCATTCATCAGGATTAAACATACCGTGCGTGAAGGCCAGGGGAGACACTTCATAGGAGCGTGGTACGCAGATGCAGATAACGCTTGGGCTGCTGATGATCACCACGTATCTCTGGAATGTAATAGCTTGCAGGGTACATGGAGGACTGAAAGAATGCCGTGCAAAGCTTCTATCATAGAACACCGCTCGACGGGGCCCCGAAGAAAATATTCTACTGACTGTCTTAACTTGAGCCTTTGATTGCTATATCACATTGTGGTTTTCTTCTCAGATCGCAGAATTCGAAGCGCTTCTTCTTCTCTCCAACCGCCTAACCTGTTGCAATGCACTTCGACTAACAACCAGTTCATAGCGTGAGCTGTGTTTTTCAATCGAACCGGTGAGTACGGAAAAGGATCAAAAGTGATTCTGATGGATTATTTTTGACTCACTTCCCTAAGGCGATGCAGTGTATAGAAGGCTTACCGACGCTGAGTTTGTTGTTGGAGATTGAACGGCTTGCCGACGATGCTTCAATTACCACATTCCTAGCGACTTGAGTTAGCAGGCACAGGTCGAACTCCGAACGCATGTGGGCATTTTATTCAGGAGACAAAATATTTTTAGAAATAGGTGGAAACAAAGCCATTTCACGGCTAGTGCTTCAGTCCGTTGAGTTAGCAGATCCCCACCTGTAAAATAAACAAATACGTTCTTCTGAAGGATGCAATTATACATCACTGCCCACTTTTAGAATTAATGAGTTCGTGACATCTTGCCAGTGGAGTTTACTACGTATTATAATATGTCGCAGCAAGAACACGTTCAGTCCGTAATTACTTAAACTGGCACCGTGACTATTGCGTGTGATTATAGCAAACTAGTAGAAGGGCAGCAAGTTCACATAACGACTGCGCGGGTTCCAACTGGGTTCCAATGCGTTTTGTGGTCACGTCACGGTCACAATCAAATTTCCTTCGAGGACATATTTATAGACTTGTTTACTCTTCCACTGCGGCCATCAACACCGCCAACGCACAGCTAGGAGATCCGGCGGCCAATCTGATGACATCTATTACTTGGTGGACGTTGAGATTCGAGACACTGCTGGGAATAGAAGCGTCTTAGTGTGACTACAAATGTCTGCTATTCCACTCACCGCCCGTCGGTCGCCGCAAATCCAACGCCATGTCTAATTCTACCAGCCAGTGGTTATTAGACGAAGCTACCCATGAGTAAGTTACATCATTTCAGTCAATATTCAACACCTTATTCTTACAGTCTGTATTTTAATATTGCCTTGATTTCCGGCACATGCAAGTCATTCCATCTCTCTCTGGAGTGAACACGGTCAAAAGGCTGACGGGTATCAAAGTTCTTGTCATCTACGATTATTTCTTGACACTTCCCGCTGAAGTTTCTGAAATCTGGACCTCAGAGTTTACGGCGGCCCATGCCCTCTTTTATGTGACTCGATATTCCTACATCGTCTACACATTGTTGCGCTTCGTGCTTAATTTCCTTACAAATCCTTCTCAAAAGGTTGCTGACAATCTGATTCTGCTATATGTATAGCTAATGGATGACTTCAGTTGTCAGTATTCCCAGTTTCTCCGTAAAACATGAGCTTATTGATGTGGTATGATGGCATATAGTTGTCAAGTTGTTTTCTACAATACTTTAGCTTGGATTATCCCACCCCATCTTGGATTATACGGTGAGCACTCGCATTAATAGCCAATTTTCACCCCTGAAATGGCACCGCTCAGCCATTTTCACCCTGCGAACATATGCAATATACCGGAAAAGTTGGATAATCTTGTTTGTCTTCGGCCTGACTAGTATGGCTACCTGTGTCGGCGGTGTGGTATGTCACAATCCTGTCTCAGGTCAGCTGTAGTTGTAACGTATCACAGATAGATGTAGCTTTGGTTCCACAAGTTATTAGGCACAACGATGGCTTTCACACTATATGTGACATAAACTTGCTATCACCTGCTTTTCCTACGTATTCCCGGTGAGGCATCGATTAGCAATGATAACGCAATTTACAAGAACTAATACAGTATATTCTGGTTAAAAGTCGTGCGTCCTGCTTTATTGATTGGAAAAGACGCCGCTGAGCGCTTTCATATTTCAGTGCAGCTCGTAGCGCAAATATTGTCACTTCTTCTAGATATTTTACTGTTTGGATTTACACTCGCCAAGACTATTCACCACACCATAGAAATGAAGAAGGTTGGACTTGGGGACGGCCTAGGATATTTCATCCTACGGGACGGTGCGGTTTCAAAGCTTAGCTCATAAGGTGCAACTGAAAAACGAAGCATGCAGGAACAATGTACTTTCTGTTCGTTCAGCTCCTCTTTCCTACAGGCAAGGCCATGACCATCCTGAATTTATAGGGCCAAGTTGATGTTCGGTGTATTGGGCACCATTCTATTCTTTGTAAGTGCCGTCCCCTGTTATATTTACACGTCCAACTGACAATCCTGCGGCAGATACCGGTTCCTGTATGAATCCCCGTGCATTCCTCCTCGTGTTCATCTAACCTTTCAGTGCTATACAGGATCAAACGGCAAATTGGCTTGAGGTGACTCCGTCGATTGCCAATTCGTATGCCAATTTTTCAATATTCGTGCCAGTATTCTTCTTATCTGAATGGATAGCGTGGCCCTTATACTTGCAAGCAGGCTTGTCCTCAACCTCCGACAAGTGTCCCGCAGTCAATGCTCTGGTGGGCGGACGCTTGGAAGCATTGAATCCATCCGGGACCCGGTGTTCGCCACGAATTCATTCCTGGGAAACATCGGCGCCCAACTGCGCGTCGGTCCAGACGACGACGATCATATTGAAGAAATATTCACAGATGTCGAGCCCGACGCCAAGAAATGTGGGGCTGCGGAAGCAAATGAGATCACAGAAGATGGTAACTCCACTGTTTACTTTCGAACCCAACCGGCTCATTTCATCGAAGCCGAACAAAGCACCTGCCCTAGATGACGAGGTCGAAGTTTTCGATGATTGCTCTTCCAATTCCTATCTCCAACATACAGTTTGCCTCGTTTCCCCGAAGCTAGAAGGACACTGCTATTATTATTGTTTACATTGTAAACTACTTACCCGGACAACCGTTCAACTGGTCAACCGTATTCATGTGTTTCGCTTCCTGATGCCATCATAACAGGGACTAGTCAGTTGATCTGCGCTCAGAACTCCAGTTCATCGCTCTGTTTACTTGAAATGAGTAGTCCTTTTATCCACCCCCACGGTCTTTCGTCTGTCATCCTAACAGGTAGGGAAATCCAAATGGAGAAAGCGAACCTCGTGACATGTCACGGTCACGACTTTTTGCACTGCACGGTCTTCGAATTCGTGTCATAGTGACTGCCAGGCGTTCCGGCGAAAATGGCAGAGGAACTGCTGTCTCGGCGTTGTCGGCCAATTTACGCTGAAGCTGATGAAGTCGACGAAGCATCGATGAAGACGTGTAGATCGGCTTCCGAGGAACGAGACATCTGGACACCCTACCTCCGGACTCCTCTCTCCATGAACCTAGACTCGTCTCTCCGAGTCCCATTCCATGTATTCTTCTCAACTTACACAATTACGTCTCCCCAGATATCTCGTCGTCTTCAAAAACGCCAGCAATCATCTAGATACTGTGCGGTACTGGTTCCGAAGGGATCGCGAAAACGATGTCGCAAAGGTCCTTAAGCCTGTGAATGGTAATATTGGAACGACAGTTTCTATGTTTTTTGGGTAAGTATCCCCAGTCATTCTTCTTTCTCTCCTCCCCTCATCTCTCGTTATCTGTTCGTCCCCATCTAGGCTGGTTTATTTCTACGAAATGCTCCTCGGGCAGAGGACTCATATTCACGCACATCGCCTCGTAAGGCCGCGTGAACTTTCTGGTGCCTAACAACCAACCATACATTCACTGAAGTAAGACGGACGTGTTCGCTACGAATCGGATATCATCGTTCATGGACACGGGCGAGAATGTCGGTGGTCTTCTTTACAAGGACGTTTTAACCTATCCTCGCTTGTTCTTCCTCCATCCATTTTCGTTTATGTCCATGCCTCATCCTCCGCTTGTTCCAACCTCCCATGCACACTATTCATTTGCTTTCATTGAGGGCGTTAGCGATGACAACTGACGAATAAATCACCTTTTTCCCGCAGACACAAACCAGGGCCATGAGCGAAGTACGACGGAACGAAAAGCGTAGCGACCCACGTCAGTTGACGAACGTCGCCCTCCCACTACCAACTCACTGTCTTTATTGTTCCCCTCCCTATCTGTTCCCCTCACCTTCTACGACCTTTCCGTGATCTCGCACACGCAGATATGGGGGTATCCGAATGCATACGCACGAATGTAATCACCCTCCACCTATCGTATAGGACGTATGAAGTGCTCTGCGCCACTCCATATCTGAGCGAGTGGTTTTGGCTTAGGACGCACGCTGGAGCTTCGTCCCTTACTTCCCTCCTCTTTTTCCCCTCGGTATCCTCGTGGCATATTTCTCGGACAACGACGACTACTCTTGGCGACACAATTTTCTCGGCCATACTGGATGATCTCGGTGTCAAAGAACAGTCCAGCACCAGCGTCAGCAACATCCCACGTTGTCATTTTCTGGCCGGGCCGGTCCCAATCATAGCCCATCTCGGATCGTTCAACTGGAGCGAATCGAGTGTCTCGTGACTCTGCCTCTGCCCCTGTCTCTGTGTTTGACGGACAATCTATCCGAGTCTACTGCCGCTGCTACTGCTCCGTTGGCACTAGTAACACTAACATAAACAACAAAGCCGACGGCTTCTTCTACTGTAAATTCCAACTCAAAATTTAATCCAGTCTCTCGATGCGATAGCGGGACATTGGTCGCGGCGGTGGATCGTCGGACGTGCAGGTTGGTCACGGACACATTTATTTTTCACCAATTTGACCGTTTCGTAGTGTCGCGCCTTTGGCGTTATACGTACGGGGACTGATGGGAAATATCCTATTTGTTTCCGTATTCAAGGCGATTTAACGCGCAGCCTTGTCCATGCGCCTGAGAAGGCTTCGTGGACCCGTCGATTAAAGGTGAAGTATCCAAAATATTGAACATAGCGATAAGACTAATATCATCCCTGAGACTTTAGAACATGTTTATTGTTTGCTCTGCCTTCCGTCAGCTCTCACCACAATTTCCATACGTCGCACCTCATTGGCCATGGCTAGATATCTATTTCTCAAATTCATTGTTTTCTGCACGCTTTAACCAACACTACGAACTCCAAGTTTTATCCACATCTCTCTGTTCGAGTCCCAGCGTGTAACAATCGGAGCGCTGAAGTTTTTGTCTGGTTGAACAGTCGATTACGGGCTGGCTTGGATTCTTCTCTTGTCTTGTCTCCTTCCAGGTGCATAATATGTTCTACTTCTGCTTCGCGAATAGCGCTCTTGGTATTACACTCCATTCTTACTCAGACACGCCCAGGGAAACGACAAGACTTTGGTCATGCACCCGACAGGTTGGTTCAGTTGATCACTCGCGAACTTCGAAGGTGAGTGGTGTGAATTTAATCTTGGTATGCGCTTGCAACTCGGTCGCTTTCTCGATTATGTGTTCTCGATTTCATGCAACTCCGTAGGGTAGGATGCGTTGCTACAGTATCCAATGGCGACCCTGTGAATCCGTGTTGGCGTGTGGCGTTTCCCGAATATCGCCTTCGTCAATTGGTCGGTTTAACACACCGGCAGATGTTCAAAACATATTTCTACGATTCCAGCTCAGTCAGATTAACTTTGCTTTGCGCGCAAGTGGCCAGATCGCCTCGGCAATTAGCGTGTGAGGAGCCATCAGCTTCGACTGTCATCATCATTTCACGAACTCCGGGTGAAATAGATGAGAGATGGCTTTGTTGTACGGGGATCTATGCCGGACTGTGCGAACTAGTATGTGCGGAGTGAAGCAAAGCTATTCACATGGCTAGTTCTTCAGTCCTTGATGTAGCAATCCCAAACTTTAAAATCCAACACGCAAAGATGTTCGTCTGAAGGATACGACAATACACACACTGGAATTATTGAGTTTATCTTATCCTGCAGTTTACAACCCGAGTCACCGCATGCACCAGACATGACCAAGTTATTACTTAAACTCGCACCATAGCGTGCGGTCATAAAGCCAGTACAAGAGAGAAGGTTACGTGAGATCCCACAAGCCCACTCATACGGCGGTAAGGTATCCGAGGCTGTGGTCACATCACGGTCACGATCAAATTTCTTCCATTACTGTATGGACTTCTTGAACTTCCATCAACACAGCCAACAAATAACGGGGATATTCGTCGGCCTATCCGAAGACATGCATTGCTTGGCGTAATTGATTTTAGAAGAGCTCCTCGGAATAGAAGCGTTGTATAGTGACTACTAATGTCTGCGATTCCACCCTTCCCTCATTGGGCCGCCGTAAATCCAACGCCATGTCAGAATCCAACAGCCAGAGGTTGTTAGCCGAAGCTACCAATAAGCGAGTCAAATCATTTTCAATCCATGTTCAGGACCTTATTTTTTTGGCAGCCTATACGCTAATTATGCTGTGGTTTCCAGCACATGCAAGTGATTAGACAGCTCTCTTGATGGAAAAGGCTGACGAGATCAAAGTTCTTGTGTTTTACGATTATTTCTTGACACTTCCCACTGAGATCTCTGAAATCTGGAACTCAAAGTTTACAGAAGCCCAAGCCCTCTTTTTCGTGACTCGATATTCCTACATTGTCTATGTCTTGTTGTATGCCATACTTACTTTCGTCACAAATCCATCTGAAACGGTTGGCTGACAATTCTCCTTCGGCTGTATAACTAATGGATCACTTAATAGTTGTCAGTAATCCGATTCTCTCTGCGAAAACTTGCATCCTGAGGTGCCATAATACGCAGTTGTCGAGTTGTTTTCTATCATTATCTGGCTTGGAGCATTCCACCTCATCTGGGGCTATACGGTGAGGACTCACATCTCTCCCCAGCTGGGGCGACCTAAACATGTGTCGTTCAGCCATTTTCACCCTGCGGACATATGCAATATACCAGAAAAGTTCGGTCATCTTGGTTGTCTTGGGCTTGCTTAGCGTGGCAACCTGCGTCGTCAGTTTGGTATATCACAATCGCTTGACATCAGCTGTTTCTCTTACGTTTCTCAGATAACCACATCTATGATCCCATGGCTTAAGGGGCAAAATGACGGATTGAACGTTGTATGCGGCTCAGCCGTACCTTCAGCCGCTTTGCGTACCGACCACCAGTGAGGTGTCATTAATTTTTATAATGCTGTTGACAAGGACTAATGTCAATGCCGTCCATTCTTGAGCAAAGGTGTAAGTTCTGCATCATTATTGAAGAGGCACTGTTGATTGCATTCCGTTCTTCAGTTTGGCTTGTAGGGCAAATATTGGGACTCATTCTGGATGTTTTGGTATTTGGGTTTACATTCGCAAAGACTATTCGCCACGCCATAGAAATGAGGAGGGTTGCGCTTGGGAACGGCTTAGGATATTTCATCTTACGGGACGGTGCGGTTTCCAACCATGATATAAAAATGTGTATCTGAAAACCGAAGCCCACAGGAACAATGTATTTTCTGTTCGCTCGGCTTCTCTTTCCTCTAGGAATGAACTTGACTATCCTGAATTTATAGGGCCAAGTTGATGTTCGGTGTATTGGGCACCATTCTATTCTTCGTATGTACCGTCCTCTGTTCTGTTCACACTTCCAACTGACATTCCCGCGGCAGATCCCTGTTCCTGTATGAATCCCGGTGTATTCGTCGTCGTGTTCATCTAACCTTTTAGTGCGGTACAGGATCAAACGGCAAATTGGTTTGATGTGACTCCGTCGATTGCCAATTCGTATGTCCATTGTTCATTATTCGTGCCAATACTCTTCTTATCCGAATGACTAGCGTGGCCCTTTTACTGGCAATTAGGCTTGTCCTCAACCTTCGGCAAGTGTCCCGCAATCAAGAGGCTGGTAACCTTACACTTGGAGGCATTGAAACCATTCGCGATCCGGTATTCGCCACGAATTCATTTCTGGGAAACATCGGCGCTCAATTGCGCGTCGGTCCAAATGAAGAGGAGGAGATCGAAGAAATACCTATAGACGTCGAGAAGTGTGAGGTTGCGCGTGGAAGTGAGATCACTGACAGAGGCCATCTCTCCAGTGTTTAAATTCACTCCAAACCGGCTCATTTCTTTGGAGTCCCATCTATTTGAGTATAGTGGTATTTCCTTCATTATCCACGTGCTAAATACTTTCGTGTTAACAAAAATCAACTGTACTAAATGATGGAGTTGCAGTTGTTGATAAAACTTTTTCAATCTCTGGCTGCAGTATACAGTTTTCGGCGTTTCCTTGAGGCTCGATATTTTCAAAAGATCGATATTTTCAAAAGACTCCACTATTGTGTTTAATGAAACGTACACTACTTACCCGACGCGGCCAACCTGCGTGTGTAACTCTGAGTCTTGTTGACGTCGATCTGCTTCCTTGACACTGAGGAGTGCATTACTCAGTGCAGCGGAGAAGACCAAAGCTCGTGACGCGTCACGGTCACGACTTTTGCACTTCAAAGTTGTCGCTGAAACCGTTCTTCGAATTCGCGAACGCTTGGTCAGGCGAAAATGGCAGAGCCAATGCGATCTCGGTCAATATCCGCTCGTTGAAGGCGAGGAAGCTAGGACACGCGGATCGGCTTCCGGATGCACCGGCCTGGTCTCTCCGAGTCGGTTTCCATATCTCGTCCTCTTCGAAAACACGCGCATCGTCTGGATACTACACGACACTGGTTCCGAGGGCACGCACGTCAACGATATCGCAAACAAGGTCCCCATGAGCCTATGACTGTGGATGGTAATACAGGAACGGTAGTTTCTACGGTTTTAGGTAAGTGACCTCGGTCATTCTCCGTCCTGCTGCTGCTGCACACTCTCTCCCCTCATCTTGTGTTTGTCCCCACCTGATGCTTATATATTTCGTAGATGTATCTCACGAGCAATGGACTAACTTAACCCACATCGCCTCGTAAAACCGCGTGAATACTCTGGTGTCAAGCCGAACCATAAACTCACTGAAGTAAGCCGGACGTCTCTACGGATCGGATATCATCGTTCATGAACACGGGAAAGAATGTGGATGATCTTCTTGACAGGTACATTTTAACTTTTCTTCGCTCCTTCTTCCTCCATCCGTTTTCGTTCCTGTCCGTCCTCTGTCTGTTCCACTCCAACCCATACTGTCCATTTACTTTGATCGAGAGCGTTACGCGATGAGAACTGACAAACGCATCTTTTCCCCCCCGCAGACACAGCTAAAGCGCGAAGTACAACAGCACGAACGACATTGTGACCGCATCGGTATGACGTAGTCTCATCCCCTTCCACCTCAATGACTCATTTTTTGCCTTGCTTCGCACGTGCATCCAACACCGATATACATATCCACCGAATAAGATGTAGGAATTTTTTCGCCCACTGCTTTCCGAATCACGAGCGAATCACGAGGGCAGAGCCATCGTTCGGAAGCTGCATTGGCTTCTTCCCCGTTCTCTCCACCCTCTTTAACCCCCCCTCAGTCTCTTCGTGGCATATCTCTCCGTACAACGACGACTACTCTTGGCGCCTCAGGTTTCTCGACTACTCTGGATGATGCACGTGTCGAAGAAACGCTCCAGCACCAGCGTTAGCAACATCCATGCGTTATTCTCTGACCTTCCCGATGCTATTCATAGCCTAGTTCGAATCTTTCAACTGAGGCGCCCTATGACTCTGACTCTGACTCTGCCTATGTGTTTGACGGACTGTACGAGTGAAGTGCCGTTGCTGCTGCTTCCATGGCTAATGGTATTCTCGGCATCAATGCCGACGTCCCGGTCACCGCTCTTTTTATTATAAATTCCAATCCGAAATTTCAATCCAGTTTCTCGATGCGATAACGAGCCCAAGGTGGCACCAGTGGATCCTCGGCCATAGAGGTTAGTCATGGACACTTTTCTTTTTATCAGGGTTTAAGCGTTCCGCAGTATCATGCCTTTGGCGCTATACGTCAGGGAACGCATGCGAAATATCCTACTCTGTGTTCGGTTTTCAAGGCGCATCCTTGTCCATGCGCCTGAGAAGACTTCGTGGACCGTCGGCTAGAGATCAGGGCATCAAAAAAAGTTTGGTGCACGTTCAATGTCTATTGAGTCCTATCGTTGGTATGAATGAGGAGCGAAGTTTTTTTCTTCGTGGTACTTTGCCATCAACCGAGAGTCCCGGCGATAAAACTGAAGACCTTGTTGAAACCTACACTTTGCAGCCTAGAAGCACGTCTGAAATTCACGACGCATCGCATCGGTACCTCTCTGCCGTCATTATCATAAACCCAACTAACAGTGGTGCCTTTCGGCGAAAAGACAGACCCGCGGAATGCAGCAATACAACAATGCAAAACCTCATCACCTTCAAGTTGTTGCTAAGTAGACTCAGTTTTATCGTATGACACCGTCGCCAACTGCTGTAGCAAAAATATCGACAACGATTCGCGCGTTCTTAGCAGGCTGACTTGGACGGTGAGTCGTGGCCGATCCCGCTGATCGGGTGCTGACTGGTGCTCAGGTTCGCCCACCTTCAATGTCCTCATCATGTAGTAACCAAATGGACATCATTCAACCGGAGTGTACCCAAATGGAGGTGTGCTCAAAGGCAGATTACTGATGATGGTCATGCGTGCCTGAAACTTGATTCGCTGAGTCCCCATCGCCGCCGTTCGAGCTTTGTTCATAACGTCATTCCGCTGACCTCAATATTTCCCCACGCCATCCCCTTTCTGCACGAACTTTGCATCAGCTGATCACGATGTGTTGTGTCGAATAATTGCCTTGTCACCCACCTTTGATCTTTGGCTCATCGTCATCTTGGAAGCAAAACAAGGTACTGACGATCATCGCATCGCTCAAATTTCGATCGTGCTCTTCAACGTGTTGGATTTTACTCGCGAATACCATGCCAATGACAAAGCGCCTCTGATCTCGGCATACTGAAGGTTCAGACTAGTTGACGTTTAATTACCGAAGAAGCTATGCTTGGGACGTCAATTTTCTTGGTACGACGAGCAGTATTACACCTGCGTTCCGGGGCTACATGCCCGCTACTCGGGGACTATCGAAAAGACCTGTGCCGATTGGTCTGCACCAGTATGTATAAAAGCAGGCAAAGTCCTCTGGTAAAGCAATCCGAGTTCTCTCGCGTCTTATTATTCACTTGTGAAAGTCATGTCTGATTCCCCACCTGACATCGCGGGATCGACAGTAGAAGCTAGTCAAACGTACGTCGACGACGACTTGTCCATCAATATTCCGTCTCATTCGTGTAGCTTATTCTTCAACCGCATTTGGATTTCGGCAACTGGCAAGTCAACGGTAATCTTTACAGCGATGCATAAATGCTGATGAAAATGAAAGCTCTCCTTTTCTATGACTATGCTTTGACATTATCCACGGAGGTGTCAGAAATATGGAACTCAAAATTTAGCGGGGCTAAAGCCCTCTTCTTCTTGTCTCGATATCCTTTCATGGTCTTCGCGGTGTTGTTTTGCGCAAACACTTTGATCACAAACACGTCAGAAACGGTTCGCTGACCTCCCTCTTTGGCTGAGAAGACAATTGACATCATAATAGTTGTAAGTCATTCCCATTTATCGCCAAAATTTCGGTCCCAATTTATTGTGACGATAATTAGTTGTGTGGTAATTCTGTACAATGCGGAGGCTATGTTCGTCATGGCTTCAATTGGATTATTCGGTGTGTTTTCGGTCCTTGCCTGAACACTGATGACCTGATATGCATCTGGGAGGCATTTTGATCCTTCGCACATATGCGATATACCACAGAAATCGGTTTATCCTAGCCATCTTGGGGTTGACTGGTGCGGCTAACGTGACTGTTGGGATTGTAAATAACAAATTACCTTTATGCCCGTGCTGCTCTTACCCAATCTAGTCTTACATAGCTTCGGGAAAGCCGAAAGTCGGCAGCAGCGTTTTTGGAAACACCTGCGACTTAATTTCGAAGTCCTTTGCTCCTGAGTAAGCCCATCATTAACAACGCTATTCCCCTGAACTAACGACACTTATTTTTGAACATAGACGTAAATTCCACTTCCTAATTCACTATTAATCACACGGAATGGTAATCATAAGCTTACAACAGTCCAGCTCGTAACGCAAATATTGGCACTAATTCTGGACGTTTTGGTGTTTACCTTCACATTCGCAAAAACTATCCGTCATACAATAGAAATGAGGAACGTTGGACTTGGGAACGGATTGGGATACTTCATCTTGCGTGATGGTGCGCTATATTCCACAGGACAGGCGAAATACGACTGACAAAAGGACATGCAGGAACCATGTATTTCCTGTTCATTAGGTTCCCTGTGTTTTTTTATCACAAAACCCTGACGGTCATGGCATTTAGAGCAAAACTGCTGTTTGGCGTGGTTGGCACCATCTTATATTTTGTAAGTCACGGGGTTTAGTTTTCATACCATCTCACCTAACAAAATTTGGCAGGTTCCTATTTCGGTATGGGTTTTTTGTGTTCGTGGTTGTGGTATTGTTGATCATCCTTTCATGGTTTCACAGGGAGTCGTCGGCAGTTGCCTTGAAATAGTCACTGATATGAGTGGTCCGTAGGTCCACTTCCTCGTTTGTGCGGGAGTACACTATCTGAACTACTATTAGGTTGACCATCATTCTTATCAACCGGCTCGTCCTCAACCTTCGACAAGTTTCACATATACAAGAGGGGAATACGCCGAAACTTGGCGCAATTGGTACCATTCAGGAGCCAGCATTCGCCACCAACTCGATCCTAGGAAACCTGGGGGCTCCATTGCGCGTGGGTCCAGCCGAAGACTACGATGACGACGAGACTAAGGAAATCGTCTTCAATGATGGGGCGGAAGTTGTGGAAGAGCGCGGGATTGCGAACCTCATGGAGGTTATCGAGGAGCCTCGCAATCCTTCCGATGTCTAGTCCGGCAACACTGGTCCGTTTGTTTTATCGAGGCTCCAGCTCTATTCGGGATGTGGATAGCCATATGTCAATCCCACATGCTACATATATTTTCCTTCGAATTTTGTCTTTCTGTAACTACTGCTCCGCCTCTCACCCGTTAACTCCTGTTGGAAATTTATTTGAGCTCTTTGATGTTCCCATTTAGATCAAAACATATCCGTGGAATATGTCCGTGGTTAGAAAGGTTTCAGCATATTGATTCACCTGAATGTATCGTGAATAGATGGGCTGTTTAATGGTGACCGAGGAAATGAGGTGATAGGCACAGTTTGACAATACTGATTTAAGACGGGTGAAAGTTATCAGACGAGGTGAATGTGTAGTTGCACTTCGGATAGGCCATTCGTTCGCGATGGGTCAGGAAATGTGAATAGTCATAGCGAGAAACGTGCAGGGTAAGTGCGAATGGAGCAGAGTACAAATGATAGTGGCAACCAGGTGTGCAGAGCACCATAATTGATGTAGCGCCGAGAGAGTATGTATGGCCGGGTGGGAAAGGCTTTGCAGCGCGTGGATTAGAACGAAGGAGGGAGTTAGTTGGAATGTCGTGTTTTTCTGTCGAAGTGGATTGAAGTTCTCTCCTGCATCATTTCGCGCATAGGTTAGTCACCCAATAAATTGTTTTCCCATGGAACAATCGACGGCGAAAGCAAGTGAGAGAAATGGATTCGAATTGGCCGGTTGTGATACTAGCACGGCGTAGAGAGATAACAGCGGACCAATGGTCGGCGTGAAAGAGTAGCGCAACAGTTCCTTCGCCTATTTGACAGTGATACAGACCCGCCAGATCGGTGAATGGTGACATCGTGGTTGTGCCGGGAATTATCCCAGACATCGGCAAAGAAACCGTTAAAGTCTCCAGGAGCGACGAGTGGTTTCGGAGCCTGAGAGAGACACATATGGAATTTTGGATAGAGTTGACTTCTTCGTTTGTGTGAACTCAAATGGACGTCGTACGTCTAGGGTTGCTGTGAGAACACCACTAGACGCCAGAGCTAATGGTGAAGTCATCGAAGATGACTACATGAAGTGAATCGTGTAATGACGAGCGGCACCACGACAAGATTTCCAAGTAATGCTTGAAGTGGTGACGCTCAGTGCCGTCAGTCTTGGCTAGCGGCTTCGATAATAATATGCTGGCTCCAAAAGTATCTCGCCGAACCGCAAAGGCCGGGGAGAACTCGTCTTATGACGACGAGGCCTGATGGTGACGATCTCGAGGACGGAAATCTTGTCGTGAAAAGTTAGATTTGTACTCGAGAAACGCCGGCGGATACGTCTCGGGCTCAAAGCTCAAAAGCATTGACATGAGCTATGTAAAGATGTGGCACACCGAAACCGTACTCTGTCGACTGGGTAGTCAATCGTCATTTTGACTGTTAAGTTTGGGGAATCTCGATAAAACCAACATGACACTAACGTCGACACCTTACAATAGACAGGAAGCAAGCTGAGAGCTGAGTTTGAGGATTCCGTAGCGACCACGAACTTGAAACTTTGATTTGAGATTGAAATTGAAAGAAGAAAAGAAGCCTGAGATCGTACACAATGTGGCGCGTGTATGGGGGCGCAATATTCGAGGGCGAAAGGAACGACGGGACGATCACCAATTGCGGATGGTCGTATCAAGACATCGGGTTCGCCGGACACGAGTAGATATGTTGCGGAAGTAGTCTTCCAAACAGTTTATCTTTCATTGTTGACGGTACGCTTGGAAAGTGTTGAATGTAATCCATGTAATATTGCTGGGCGAAGACTTGCATTGAACACCAACACCCGCCGAACTGGTTCCCTATCACAGATTTTGCCGTCCTGCGGTTTATTGAAAAACATTAACGAACGACATGTCGCGGCTCACCGAAACTTCATAAGTTAAACTATCGAACGACAACGAAGGAAGTCTACGACCATAACACAGGAAAGGAAAGACGAATGGCCTTTGTGATGGTTGCAACAGAACTCAACGACATCGGCTATCAAATGGGTCACATTGTGACATATCTAAAATCGGAATCTCCTTGCCTAAATCCGGACAGCCTTTGGCTCCTTCCGCACTGCCAGCATGGTTGCTCACCGCTCACCACCGCTCATGTCAAAAACGCGGTACTAGTACTGTTCCGAATTCTGTCGGTTAATTATGTGTCGTATATGTACCGGAGATCATGGTTTCGCCACCAACCATTGTTGTACGTGTCCTCTTTTCCTTCAACTTGTTTTTTTTTTGGCTCATTCGGCCAACTTTCCTTTCATTTACCGTTCAATCCTTCAACTTTCGATCGCCAAGGAACCGCTGCGCGGGATAAAAGAGCTGCGATGACGACAACGACAATCAATGGCTCCCACATGGATATCGCACGTCTCACCTCACTTGGCTTGGCTTGGGTCTTCAGCCTAATTAGCGGTTCACTCGGGCTTAACGCTCTTTTCGAGTGTGTTCCAATTAGTCTTATTTTCCATAATTTTTTTGACTGAAGTCCTCAGGTCGAGTCACTCGAAGTCATTTCTCAAGAAGAACGCGCCAAGCGGTGTTACGCTCACCATAGATGCCAGTGGTGCGTAGCCTGAACACCTTTCATCTACTTCGCCAACTAATAAACATACGCCCATAGACATCTTACAATCTGGTGTCGTCCTAACCGTGTCTTGCGCTCTCCTCGCCATCCTTACCTCCGTTCTTCTCCTTCTCGCCTTTTTTCCTCGTAAAGTCACTGGCAATGTTTCCACCACCCGTGGGTATCGCATCCAAGCATACGTCACCGCGTTCACCACCCTATGGATTTTCGCTGCCTTGATTGCATACGACGTCGTTGTATCGACTAGGAGTGCAAGGGTTACCGCGATGGTTGGGAAATTGACATTACCGGATTCAGCTGTGAGGCAGCAGGAGATGATGTTAGGTGTGAGCCCGGTTTATTGGAAACAAAATTATCGTGCGTATATCATTGAACCTGCCTTTTTCTTTCGTCTGCATCCCATTCTGACGACAATATTATTTCATCCAGTGCGCTGGCAAGCGTTTGTAACGTGGTTCGCCGTTCTCTTTGGCACGCTGTCCAGTATATTCTTGTTCCTCGCGTCGAGATCCCTGCTCGTAACCAAGGGCTTGGACTTTGATATGGGTAACACTGGGAATCGTGATAAGGAGATTGATACACATCCCGAGGACTTGAAACA
Source organism: Rickenella mellea (assembly GCA_004355085.1). NCBI lineage: Eukaryota > Fungi > Basidiomycota > Agaricomycetes > Hymenochaetales > Rickenellaceae > Rickenella > Rickenella mellea. The sequence goes on along the minus strand of ML170252.1, from coordinate 24,648 downwards.
TGCTTATAGTCTTCCGTCAGTGCGCACCACTGTATTCGACGTTACGCTTCCTTGACAGACAATGTCTCCTTATTTATGTATGAAACTCGCTTGCCTTCTGTACCTGTGAATTGACGCTTGGCACCCGAAGTTTTTTTCCAACATCGCTCTATTTCGACGACATCACACAAAAGTCTGATCGCTTGCGTTTCACCATCGATTTCCAAGCTGGCTTGGATTCTTCTATTCTCTTGTTTCCTCCCTGGCACACGCTATGGAGTGCTGCTGCTGCTGCTGCTTCACGCATCGCGCGCTTGATGTCCTAGGTGCGAATACTCCTTGCTTATTCAGATATGCGATACCTCCGAAATTTAAGATGTCAGGATTTCACAACCGAAGGGGTCCAGTTTGAAGTTCCCAAGTCAGTGGTGTAAATTTGTGGGATACCTTTTCAGCCTTGAGGGATTTCGAAAGAGGACAATAACCCTGCGTCGGCTTTCTCATATTGACTTACGTGGTTCCACTCCCATAAAGAATTCACGGTACATATACTGGCTCCAGCAGGGAATGGCGGCGACTGATGGTGAGTTTGGCCGAATATCCTCCGGTCTTTGAAATGTACGGGTCGACGACTGAAAAATCATTCGCACAGGTACAACTCAGTCAGATTGGAGTCTTGGAAAACACGACTTGTGTTGGCAAGTGGCCAGACCGCCTTTGCGAGAATGTGTAAAACTCCATCAGCATCGATTGTCATGATCATTAAGTGCACAGGCTGTAGGTCGAATATCATAGATGGCGTTTTTCTCCACTATGGTTAGACCCATGGCGGCACGAGTGTGGGCGGTGTGAAATCGCGTTGCATTCAATTCCTTAATTCGATACCGTGATGGCGAATCTCAAAGTTTGAAACGTAGACGCCTAGGCGTTTCTGCAAGTCTCCGACGAGACTGGTCATGCCAGTGTTATCATTAATATGCGGAGTTACGGAGGCTGTTGCATCTTTAGCACCGCCGTGAACGGGAATTACGTGGGGAAGAAGTATTGCCCAGCCGTGCGATACAAAAAACGCAGTAGGGGCCGAGAGGCAGAGCAGATTCTCAGAAGAACCAGCACGCGTGTGATGTCACGGTCACATCACGAGAAAAAATTTGCAGCTTCGAGAGGACAGCAATCATGGACGATCTGACCATCGTACGTCGCCATCAACAACCAAATTGCAACGCATAGCTTGGGAGATCCCGGCGACCTAGCTGACGGGCATGGCGTTGAGTTTGGAAGCACTCTTGGGAATCAGAAGCGTATCTGTACCTTCTGCCGGCATCGTTATAGCTCCAACCAGCTGTGGTTCCTATCATCAGCTTCAACTGTGATGCCGATCCGCGTATAAGGGATAAAGGATACCGTTTGCAAGAACAGCACTTGCCTTCGCTCCCTTACCTTTCTACATACCCGAGCTATCATGTCGGATGACTCAGATGCCGCCGTGATAAAGGAACTGTTTAGTAACTCGTACGTGCACCGTGCATTACGGTGATGCGCATGAAGTCACCTTTATCCACAGAATTCTATCAAACCGCGTTTTACTCTCGGGCTCTGGTAGGCCGAACATTTGAACTGCTCGTCGATTTGAAACTGATTGGCATAAAAGTGATTGTCTTTTACGACTACGTATTGACTCTGCCCGCCGAAATATCAGAGATTTGGAGAGCAAAACGTAGCGGAGCTCAGGTTCTCTTTGTTATGACCAGATACTCCTTCATCGCCAACATTATGCTGCAATACATATTGAGCTTTAACGCCAATCCCACGGACTCGGTGAGCTGACATATTTCTGGGCATTTTGAGATGAATTTGAACATGCTAAATCTTGCAGCTGTGAGTCACTTCAGACATTTTTGCCCGTTGAACTATCACTTATCGATGGGAGGTGCTTCATAGATGTCGAGGCCTCTACTACACTTCTGTAACGTCGGTCACTTTTACTCAAATTGGACTTCTGGGTGAGTTCTGCATGTCAGTCCTGGACAAAAGAGGGTTAATTTCATTAAAGCCATATTTTCGCTGAGAACGTATGCGATATATCAACGAAGCCTTCCCATTCTGGTAATGTTGTGTTTGGTGGGTATATCTGTAGTCGTCGTCTCACTGGTGAGCTAGCGCTTGTAAACAAATTCATCATACACTCATAGAGCATCGACACAGTATGACGACATCCCTTTGGTTACACCTCTCGCCGACCCATTTGGGTTCAAGTTTCCGACTTCCTGTGTATATTCAACAGATGTTCGCTATGCACGGTGAGAACTCATCAGGCCTGGTTATTCAATATTGCTGAATGCCGTCATTCGCAAACTAAGATGTCAGTCCAGCCCGGTCGTTGAAAATACAACTAACATCATTTTGGGATCGACAGATCGAGCTGCAAGCCAGAGTCTGATTCTGGTATTCGATGTTGCCGTCTTCAGCTTGACGTTTGCACGAACCATTCACCACACGATGCAGATGAGGAAGTTAAAGTTGGGAAATAGCTTAGGATACGTCATATTACGCGACGGTATGTATGGGCCACAATCTGGTGAGCTATCTGTAGCTAAATGTATCCTACAGGCATTCTGTATTTCCTGTTCGCATATATTTCATTCTATCCCGTAATACTTTGGCTTACGATCCTTAGATTCCAAATGGTCATACACGCCGCTATCATCACCATTTATAATGTAAGCATCGGCTCTCTCTGGTGCATTCCTACGAACTGAGAACCTCGCATAAGATCTTTAATCAGGTACATATTGTCTCCACGCTATTTTTGATAAGTTCTCATGCTTTACACAGGGAGTCGATTGGGCTGGTGAAATAAGTGTGATCGGCAATGTGTGCGTGCTTATTAGTTCCATGATATGAGCTTTTTACATCAGAGGATCCAGGCTGGTTGTCATTCTAACCTGCCGGTTAGTACTTAACCTTCGCCAAGTGTCTCATACACCGGAATTACAATCGACATCATCCGGACAAATCGGTACGATGACGGAGGAGCCGGAATTTGCCACGAACTCGATCCTGGGCAACCTGGGTGCTCCGCTACGAATCGGTCCTGAGTTTGATGACGAGGATGAAGTACCAATAGATGACCAGATGCCACTTGAAACTTTGGACGCGATACCCGCTTCCCCACATCATTAACACCCATCAGCTGTGCCTCCTCCTTCTCAGCAAAAGAAGTCCCTCATAAGTCCATTCAATGTACGTTCCATTGTATGTTTACTCACGTCGATGTTATTCTTTCTTTGAATATTGTACGGCGATTTTGAGCTAGACCGAACATTTGGCGACCACTTCTGGTCATCTTTCGATCACATACGTAAGACCATGCATGACCATTCACAAGGGAGTGGTGTAAACTTCGTTCGGTGGCAGCAATGCGCTGTTATCCATGTCTCGCCTGCCGTGACCGAAAATTTGAAAAGAAACAGGCACGCAATTTATTCTAAACGTCGTTTGTGGCTTTCAGAAGAGGACAGGACCCCTGATAATAGGTGGAGAGGCCTGACGAAAATCCGGACAAAAATGGGTGGTATGGGCGCCGCAGGCCAGATTTTTTCCGGACAAAATGACCCAAATTGAGGGAAATTCCCGGCCGCGGCCTCATGAAATGGCCGGACAAATGCCTCCAGACGTCGAACAGGTCTGATGGAATCCGGACAAATTTTGGCTGACATTGGATCCGATGTGGCCAATTTGACTTCAAATAGCGGTATAATATTCTGTTTAAGCCTGTCTGCCGACGAGGTCAACCGACATCCCCAAAGTTGGCACGGGACGGTGTGCGGAGAAATTTTTGAATTTTATTTGAATTTTCGCGATTTTTTTCACATATTTATAGCCTGATAAAATGTCCGGACAAAATCATAGCCTTCGCCTCGACCCCTGATGAAATCCGGACAAAACCTGAGAATTTTTTGGAAATTTGGCCGGACAAATAGGCCAAATTTTTGGAGTTTTCCATCAGGCCTCCTCACCTATTATCAGGGGTCCTAAGAGGACGCATTGCAAAGACACGAGGGGTTCCAACACCCAGGCACCCTGACCGGTCGTCCCCGCCGCCGGACCCCGCGCGCACACAAACTTGACATTTGCCTAATCTCCGACCAAATCATATGCACAGCGTGCGAAGATAAAAAACCAATAAGGCAGCGCCGACAACACCACAAGGAGGCTGGGTGAAGTCACATCGCCGTCCCGCAAGGTCACTTTTCGACTTTTCAAACGGCAATCATGGAACCGTGACCATAGTGCTTTGCCATCAACACTGCTGGGAGATCCGGCGACCAATCTGAAGGCATGCAGCTCAATTGCTTGGAAGAGGCTAGACTGAGAAGTTCGTCCTGGGAAATCCAAGCAAATCCATTCCTCTGCCGTCATCATATCAAAACATGGTGCCTTTCGGCGCCGAGGCCGAGCCGCTTAAGTTGCGATATAAAGATGAGGGACCATTCGCAAATGAAGGTCCTCGCCTTCTTGTCGGTCTTCACACCTGTAACCAAGGATGTCAGATGCCCCAGATGCCGCCGTGATAAAGGAAATATTTAGCAATTCGTTTGTCAACCGCACATCGCCTTATCGATCTTGTACGTCTGACCTTTTGCTGCAGAATTCTGGCCAACCGCGTATTTCTTTCGAGCTCTGGTAGGTTAAGTCATGAACAACTCGTCAATTCGCAACTGATTGGTTTTAAAGTTATCGTCTTTTACGACTACGCCGTCACTCTTCCCACAGAGGTCAAAGAGATATGGCACGCAAAGTTCAGCGGAGCTTCAGTTCTCTTCTTCATGACCAGATATTCCTTCATCGCCACCATAATGTTTCAATACATATTGAGTTTCAATGCCAATCCTACGGATTCGGTCAGTTGAATTATTTCGGATGCAATTTTGGCGAGTCTGACAATTTCAAAATTTCTTAGTTGTGAGTACCTTCTCATACTTCTCACCGAAATTTAACCCGACATAATACTGCATAGATGTCGAGGCCTCTACTACACTTCTGTAACGTCGGTGACTTTTACCCAAATTGGACTTCTCGGTGAGCTATGCATATTCCCGTTGGACAATCAAGGCGTTTATGCCATTGCAAGGCATTTTTTCGCTGAGAACGTATGCGATATACCAGAAAAACTTGGCGATTCTGGCAATGTTTGTACTGGTAGGAACAGCTTTAGTTACCATCACACTCGTAAGTTGCCCTCACAAAGATTGCATATACGCCGGACGCTCATCATTCATAGTATGGGGACATACCTTTGGTTACACCTATCGCCCAGCCATTTGGATTCAAGTTTCCCACCTCGTGTTTATATGAAACAGACACTAGTTATGCCAAGTAAGGACTTAACAGCCGAACATTTGCAAGAGTTCTAACAGTCCATTTCCTCCTGATCGTAGATGTCAGTCATTTTTCGATGGTTGGAATACTCTGACATAATTTGGAAAAAACAGTTCGATCGATTGGCCAATGTTTGACTCTGGTGTTCGACTTCGCAGTGTTCAGCTTGACGTTTGCGAAAACCATCCGCCATACGATAGAGATGAGGCAGTTGGGTTTGGGAGAGGGGTTGGGATACTATATACTACGCGACGGTATGCACACCATGCTATATAACAGGTATATGTAACCGAATTCTTTGAGCAGGCATTGTCTATTTTTTGTTCGTCCAACTATTCATTTTCTCTGTCCTACATCCTAATTCTCACTACGTTAGCTTCCAAATGTTCATTCACGCGGCCATCATCACTGTATATAATGTGGGCGTTGGCAAGGTTCGTTTCTCTTGCATGCCATTTGTATCAATTGTATATTGATTATTCCAGGGAGTCACTTGGGAAGGTGAAATAAGCACAATTGGCAACACGTGCGTGCTTCCAATTCCTTCGTTTTCACCACACATATTCATATCTGGGTAGTTTGGTCGTCAATATGGCCTGCCGATTAGTCCTGAACCTTCGCCAGGTGTCTCGTACGCCTCACTTGAGAACGACATTCGGAGGCGTCGGCACCGTGGTGGAGGAGCCTGCATTCGCCACGAATCCACTTCTAGGTAACATCGGTGCCTCGTTGCGCATCGGCCCCGAGGACGACACAATATCGGTTGACGAGGTGATTCCACTGGACGATTTGGATGAACCTCCGATTCATTCCCATGATGAAATTAAATCATCTTAAATGTTTGGGAAAGGTCCATCGGATGTCCAGTCTCCGATCCCCATGTACAGTATGTCTTTAGTGTACCGTCGTCCTACTCATGCATGGCGGTGGCATTACGGCCTTTGATCTGATCGACACCCCTCGAAACCGCACTGCCGTGGTAAAAACGCCGTCATACGAATACTAATTACAGTCCATCGATTTCTCTCAACCGTTGCCGGTTTAATGCAGCAGCCCGAGGACAGGTTTCCCCGTTCATTGGGGTCCAGACAACAGCAACAGCGAGATTGATGAAGTCGGATCTGAAGCTGGCAGTGAAGATGGGATTTTGGACGAAGCTGATGTTGACGAGGAACATCGTGCTCCTTCCGATGCCTAGTTGCAGTGTCCAAATCGCTATGTTTTCCTGTTGTCTTCCCCTTCGAAATATTTGTATTAATTGGCCAGAATCATCAATTTCCTTTGGAGAAAAAGAAATCGAGAGTACTTGGTAGAGAGGTATGAAGCCCAAGTAACGCCGAGCTAAACTCCGAGCAATGAGAACTGCCACAAGCTATTTTGCTGGTGCTCTGCCCTGTTCGACCTTTCACCCAGTCACGACCAATCAAAATGACTCTGGGCTTTTTCGAGCTGATCTCGCGATATAAATAGACAGGAGTCATACCAATAACTTCGTCCCGCGGAGAGCTTCGAAGTCACAAACCGAGGTGTCGTCCATCCAGATTTCGGTTTCCACGAGCTTCTCGCCGAACAGGCAGTAGTCTCGAGATTATTTCCAACGGAAGGCGGAGCAAAGCTCTAGCTGAGTACGAACAGAAAGAAGGAAGTAGGAGGATTTATGTGCCAGTGTGAAGGATTGACGAATGACTCTCAGGAAGTGTTGCTCGAGATTGCACATGTCTATTTGATGGGGGTATCAACTTCACCACCGACAATGGGGGCCAATTAAATTTTAAAATGACTCGCAGAAACCGATTCGGATGGTAATAATTAGAAATATAGATCGCTGTAGCCATCAATCCGGATGTCTTCGTGATTGTCTTCGAAAAACTGGCGCTCGCTCTCAGATAAATAGTGGCCAATGCTTGCTCGAGTACATTGTGATTTCTTGTCATCCCGCTTCGGCTACGAAGGTTGGTATGGTTTCTCCGTATAGTCACGTCGCATATATCTCTAAAAAAAATGAAGGCAATTACCCACAGAGTCGTGACTCACTTGCGAATCGTCTCTCACATATAGATCATTCATAGAGCATTTGAAGCATTCGCCGCGTGTCTGGCCAGAGTGACCTTGTCCGATAGCGATGATTATATCACTAAGCGGTGGTATTATCATGATATCAGCGATATAGTGAAGGCGTCCCAGAGAAATCGCCATAGACATACTTGCGCACAGTTGCCAACGCCTCTAAAGCGCCGTGAAGAAATGCCGACTACATGGACGCTATCCTCCACATACGTCGATGACTGCTGAAAATGTGGCCTATTCTCAATATTCAATAACTTTAACGTGAACATAGCCGAGCCTGTGAATATAATGGAGCTCACTTTTCCGACGTGTGTGACGGCACTGATTGCTGCGACGACAACACCGAAGACAGACACCAAGATGGTTGTGGCGAACAGCGGAGGAAGTGACAGCTGCATGGCGACGGAAAAGTCGTTGTTGATGTGTTGCGTCTAAGGCCCTCTATCACCGTTTCTAACCCCATTTCGCCATTGATCTTATAGGCAATATTAGGGGGTAAACGCAACAGTGAGATCACAGAGGAGATGAACGGTGTGAGAGAGTGCGCGAAGAGAATGAAGTATGTGTCTTGAGAACCTGGTCCTCCGATCTAGTTATACCTGACGCAGATCACGCGTGTGGTCCTGAGCCGTTGATAGACCAATGTCTGGGATGTGAAATTGACGAAAATAATTTTCCATTGCGACGGACTTCGCACCTGCGGGCGCGCGGCTTGTCGTCGTCCCGGTAGCATTCTAGATCCGTTGTTTGTGGGTAAAAGCAAATCTCCCCGGTATGAAATTTGTACTTGAAAGGAATTCAAGGGAAGACCGCACTCTGGACAACCCCGGTGACTCAGAAACACCTGTGGCAGTTATTCGAGTGCAGGGTTGGGCTGAAACCTAACCCTCTGAACGAACAACGACACAATTGCCTGTCATGCCCGAGAGCGATGCTGGTTTACGAAGGCCAAGCGTCGGATCATGACGGCAACTTCGAGTATGCGCGAGTCGCTTGACATCGAAAGCTCGAGCGTCGGGATTTTATATTGGGGACGTAGGAAGTTGTAGAGTTTCCTGAGTTGCTGAAGCCAAGGGTGACGCCAGCCGTTACGGATAGATGAAACATAGTGCGGTGAGTTCATGATGCCACTATGATGACCGGAAGTTATCCAAAAGAAACCCGTTCGTTAGTTTTAATATGCTGTAACAGCCATCTCCATGTTGATGCCTTACTCACAGTAAATATTTGAAATGGGCATTGGATCAGAAGCAAGATCCAATGAAGATCAATGATTGGGTCTCCTGCAATTGGAAAATAGGCGAGTTGGGATGATGTCAGCCTCGCCGTCGGCACGGCAAATTGCCGGCAATCAAATCATTACCGTCTCCACGTGGATGGTTCCCTACAACGGTCCACCAACGTCCATCGAGGACGAATCATCCTACGAACATGAGCACAACAGACATCGGTCGCCCATGACACTTGATACTTTCTTTCAGCCAACTCAAATTCCGTATATCTTCTTTCGGTCACGGTCACTTTGCTCCAACATTTCTTTGAATGTTACGTGAATGTTTGCACTGGGACGCGCGGTCGTTCGTGGTTACCCCACACTTGAATGCACAACAATCTTTGAGAAGACCCGGATGGCACGCGACTTAACCAGGGTTTTTTGCCCTGCTGTAGGTTGGTCATATAGAATGCGGGGTTACTCGCCGACCTCAACTTAGGAAATTGGCTTGTGCAGTACGTGTAATTGCCGCTTATTTGAAACCTTCGGCTATCATATTAGTGCGCAAGGCGGATATTCTTCCAAGATGACCCCTTCGGAAAGTTCAGTGTCGTCTTTCTCATAGTCACCGAAACAATGCAGCACAGCAAGATCTGAACAGTCCTTTCGGGCTCCCGTGTCTTTTTCGGAGTCTTAGAGTCTCAGATTTCTTCTGGTCAATATCCTGGCCGTGTTTTTTTTACACAATGCCATATTTGCATCCCTTTTAAAATCGAAGGCATCAATTTTACCGTGTGACGCAGATCAAACAGCAATCCATCGTGGTAGCACTGCTTATTTTATGTCCGCAACGCAAGATCTCAGACTTACTGGCCATTCGGCTATAATGGATCTGACTCTGGCGCCCGGGCATTACTTTCTATGAGGCTGACAATGGCTCATGCATTAGCATACGGCGAGGAGAGATGATGGTAATTTAAGAGGGATGTGATCTGCGAAGTTGTCACAGGAGGAGGGAAACGCGGGTTTCAGTTGGAACGCTCGTGGTAGGACTCTCAAAAAAAACTAGCTATGTTTGTCGAGCGCCTGGCTTCGTACTACCGATACGCCAGATCCGGACAGTGTGGGACTCAAAACGGTTCCCCCAAAAGAAGGTACGCGGAGCCGCGACCGCAGACACGGCAAACATGGGAGATGACAAGCACTTCCCTCCCCGCCAGCGGCTCTGTTCACCGCAGGCCCTGGTATTTTGACCAGTTAATGGCCAAAATATCACCAAAATATGCACGATCAGTAGGTTCACATCTGTAGATCCACATGGTCTGTGTCACCGTCTTGAATCTTCAGATCACTGCAACGTTGTGAGGTGAACGATAAACAGAGATCTCGGTCTCCCTGATGTTTGGATCAGCACAGAACGCCATTCTGCTCATCCTTCGCCGACGACCTCACTTACGACGATGCGATAATGTACAGCAATGCTGCTATACGAAGGTGATATAAAACCCACTCCCCAGGTCTCCCAATTCACAGAGAAATTAACACATTCGGGTATGTCGAAAACGACCTCCACACCACTACCACGCGGAAAAGCATGTCTGACCTGCCGGTAAATTTACATTCAAAATCTAGAGGCTTATTCATGACTAATTTCATTGGCAGGAGGAAAAAAGCGGTACTGAATTCTGTGGCTGTCGGAATTCTCACTAACGCACTGAATCGCAGAAATGTAATGGTGCAAAGCCAGCATGTGGAACATGCCTTTCTGCGAACCGACCTATGGACTGTGAATACACAGACGGTGGGCGGGCACTCACCGAGATTCTTGAGGAGGATATAGCCATTCTTGAGAACCGTCTACAAGCACTGCAAGCAGGGGACAATTCTTTAACTCTTCGTAACCCACACGACGCTCGGTCGCAAGCTGAAAGCATGGCTGGCCCTATCTCTTCTCGTTCGCAGAGCGGTATGAGAGATCCTCGTACAGCATACTTCGAGGCTCAAAACACCCGTCAACCGCAAAGTTCTAATGAGCAGATTTTAACGATGCTGTACGTGAACGACAACATAAAATCCTCTCACCAAATATCTGAGCGGGTGATCTAGCATCGACAAATTTATGCGTCACGCTAGTCAACTCAGCTTCGCATACAATACTCCTCGCTTTCTCAGCCTGCTTAGACTTCCGCAGTCTCACCCATCATACCCGCATCCAGCGCTTCTCAACAGCATATGCCTATGGGGTCTTCGCATCCTTCAGCGTAACGAACTAGCCAGATTCGAATCATATTTCTTGCAGACCGCAAAGACCGCCATCACAGATGCACTCCGTGCCACAGACACCAAGACTCGGATGCAAGCCATTCAAGCCGAAGTTCTTCTTGCCCAATATTTTTACAACATAGGAAGCCTGGTGGAAGGCCAGTACCATGCCACTGGAGCCGTCACGCTTGCCATCGTCACTGGACTTCACCAAATTCGTTACCAACCCCAAAATGTCCGTTCTTCGGTCACTCCCGGGAACACTGCAACAGGTTCTGGTTCGTATTCGCCTCATGACTCTGAAGAGGCGGAGAAAATCGCTTTATTTTGGGCCGTCTTCAGTCTCGATAAATGCTGGTCTGTTTCCCAAGGCGTTCCATCAAAGATAAGCGAGTATGGAAGCGGAAGCGTGCAGATTGACACACCATGGACATTCGCGTCCACGGCGTACGAGACAGTGAGCGAAAAAGTTCCAAAAATTGACACATTTGTGACGTGAAACATTATTTTAGTACAACAGAAGTCCCTCGTCAACTCGGGGGAGCAGGAAAACAGTTCAATATTTCCTCAGCGGACGATCTGCCACCGACGATCTGAACACATCTCCTGAAGCCATGCGAGCACAAGCATCAGCGTTACTTGACGCTGTTGCGCTGGCGTTGGATCGCCATAGTTCCGGTGAGGACGTGAAATTATATGACTATCGATCACCTGTTGATTTGCTGCGGGTCGGCTCATTTCAAGTTGACAAGGGTGCATGCGTTATTCTAGCCAATATTCTCCCCGGATTTATGGAGACACTTTCTTCATTCAACCAAGTAGCTAGCCTCCCTCCAGATGCGCGGGCGATGAACGTTATTTCGTACAGCTTGGCACATGCGGCATATATTCGCCTTTACTGTGCACGGGCAGCGAATGACGAAAACGCGCGACTGCTCTGCATCGCCTCTGCACGGGCCATCGTTTTGATAATGGAGCGACTTATTTCGGAAGACGCGGAATTTTTTGATCCTATTCTTTGCGTAAGTTGAACCACGTGTTTGAAACAAATTTGATTGACGGCCCTCTCAGACGACGTGGATGACTGCCGCTCATATATTCGCAAATAACGTAAGAAGTGTCTCATCAAGATCGAATACTGGTCCTCGAGATGATGTCGCGCGAATGAGGAGGGCTTTGAATCAAATTGTTAGATGCTGTCCTCTGATCGGTATGTTCAGCCCATCTACCTTTGAGAGCCTTACGAATAGCAGATGATCAGAATTTCATGTCGGCAAGGTGCAGGAAGCTCTTCCAGAAGTCTGAAATGACAATATACTGTTCAAAGAAACACACTCACTAAGTGGTGCTGGTCCATAGATGCATTTATTCATGTTGATATTTATCTTGTTATATTTATACACACATTGATTCAGAATATCTATATTATTTACGTTAGTACCGAGGAGTATGGTTTAAACAATCCATTTTACAAAAGTGTCGAGATCGAAGGAGAATTGTACCACCCCGGTGGTTTCAGGGAGCTTGACGCCGAGGGATGAATAGGATGTATGAAATAGAAATAGTTAGCGTCTCAGAAATACGGTGATCGTGGTAACTGGCAGGCTCCAATGACTACATTCCAGCATTCTTCCGCGATTTTCGCACAATAAATTCAAATATTTACAAAGGCGACAGGGGAAGAAGTTAGTACTTGACCACGGTCGTACCGCGGTCCCTGCTACTGCAGCATCAAAGCAGAGATCACAAATATATGGGATGGTTGCTCCATGTAGCCAATTACAGTAACGTAAAACAGGGGATCATCGCCAAATGTGAATCAAGCACGGCGAGCGTGAATTTCTCCAAAAAATGGGTAGTTCCGATCCAGAAATTCTACATCTGATAGCAGGGAGCGTGCATTTGAATAGTTCCTTTCGTAGCTCCGTGTGATGATCGAATTGATATTTCCAGGGTTCTACGGGACATCTGACAGATGCATCGGTGTTGCTACTGTGAACACAATTTATGAAATTTCATTCATACATCAACCGCCCTTTGACACAGCCAGGTTTCACCATAACGTAGATATGCTCCTGCCTATGAGGAGTTTTGCGATACACAGCCGTCGTGATCATCGTTTCGGTGGAGGGATGACACCTCATCTCCCTCGAAAACAAACATTCCAAGTCCTTACCGGATTGATGGGATACATCAGTAGAATTCTGTTCCACCGTGTGGATCGGGAGTCCTGGGCTGCGGTTAGTGTGGAACCACTGTGGCGCGACTAAGTGTACAAACCCAATCTTCCGACCTATCGGTGGTTCTCATAGGGCCAGTGAGCATTGATCGGACGTTCAATGCTTCTAGTGTGTAAGCGGGTAGTCATTCAGAAATCGCAGTGAGCAAAGAGTCGTAATAACACCTCCACCTTTTCCTAAAGATTCTGTTGATCCACCATATTTCTGCCAGACATTCACCCGTTCTTGGTGAACTTTATAATATCATTATGTGGCCATCCCTCATCACTCCCACTTTCGCCATGACTGAAAGGGGCTTCCCTTGTTAGCTTCTACCTTGCAAATCTCGTTCAATATCATCAGCCACGCACCTCTGCTGCGGTTGGAGCAGGGGCACCGATGAAACCTCATTCAACTAGGGGTGATTCCATAGTTTCTGCATAGCACACTTCTCCTCATCGTAATATAAAATAAACTTGCTTCTCGGATCGGAAAACGTCGCCGGCGACCGATAGCACCTGTTGGCTGCGGCGGGTACATCCCTGGCCCGGGGCGCCCATGCGACAGCAATTTAAAGGCCGGCTCTGCTTTCAAATCGCTCGGCGTGAACCAACCGTAACCCTGCGTTTAGGAAAATACCCCTGGAATCAATGCTGACAGGACCGCGTCTGTTCGCTGGTTTAAATTATCGGGGAAGTATGCACATGATCGCACACTTACTATAACACCGGCTGTATTGTTCCTCTCCTTGTTCGCAACATACTTCCAGAGGAGGCATAGATTCTTCGATAATTAAATGGTGACCGTTCTCAACAGTCTTGGAAAACGCATGGGATGGGCTATGACTTCGGCATGATATAAAACCAATATGTTGAGGAGCATGTTGTTAGTTTGAATGATGCCAGGCCCAGAAGAATCGTGGTCCGCTTGAGCTCCCCGGCCTGCGTGTGATTGCTATTTCGGTGTGTTTCGGCCAGTGAGTGACCAGAATCTGTGGTACGTGCTCGACATTGTGAGATAAGCTAGCGGGTGTACCGGACAGAACTTGAAAGCTTTTCGATCAAATGAACGTTCGTGGCATCCAACTTCCCAAGCAAGACAAAAAGTCGACTCCACGCCATGAGGAGTTTCGATGTAGACATGGATTGCAATTGTCCGTCGGAAGTAGCCGATTGAGCCGGCTTCTATTTTCTCCCGGATTGCCTGGTTTGGAGGTACAGGACCCCGGGATGATTCGCGTCTCTTCTGACGATCACTGCGGTGAACGGCTGGTGAACGGTATTGCGGACACGCGTGTGACAAGTCCACAGTGAAAAGTTGTGCATTCCTTTAGAAATGGTGTCGTCTCCACGTCCCGGACTTCCTCCTCACGGTCACGGTCATCCTCGCGTTTCGCAATGTCCCAACCCACACAACCACCGAACACACAATCCAACTCCAATTCTAATTCAAACTCTGGATCAATCATTTCAACAACCTCTATCACTCAAACTGCCGCCGTAGGTGGCCTCACATTCACCCAACCCCCACACACGGCCGCGGCATCATTTTACAAAATTGCGCCATCTCAGCTGATCACATTTGGCTGGAACTTCACCTCTTTGTTATCCATGCCCACACACCTTACCATCTCGGCTGTTGGTGCCAATGAAATTACATATCCTGTGGGACCGACGGATGGGATTACTGTAGATTTACGACCATAGGTTCACGGATTTGGAAAATTTTCAGACCTTGGTCTCGCCGATCTTCCTCGATCTCCAATCGAAGCTCATCGGCGAGGACTTTTTTTCTGGGCTGTGACGTGTGACGAACCTATGGTCGTAAACATACAGTTCGGCGACGCAGGTGGTTTGGGATGTTATTCGTACCAGCAAGCGAATCCGACGTGGCCACTCTCGCCACAGACGTACGCGCTAAAGATATGGGATGATAGAGGACCTAACGCACCAAGAGCTCCTGGACTTTTCCAAGAGAATACGGAGATGACTTTTGCCATGTATCTACCACGGCCTTATACCCACTCGCTGGTGGTGAGGCGTGAATTCTTCCTCCTTTTTCATGTCTTCACCAAGTCATCAAACCTTTTCGTGACTGTAGGTTGGAGCTGTACTGGGTGTCAAAACGTTTCTATCTTCTCATATGCCACACATCCGGCTTTCGCAGCCACTCTCGCATCAATCTTCGTTGTGCTTCTGAGTGGATCGTGGCTATCAAGACCCCGCTAGAAAAGCTCATTTTAAGTGCCAGTTTGGTTTCAGCGAGCGATATTGATCGAAATCAGACTTACGATGCTCGTGACGTTTGATATGACCATCATTGTACAGTATGTTCTGGAAGTACATCTGAGGTCGTATTGCAACCCCTACCTTGCAAAAGCAGGACCCACGGCAATAAATGAGATGCCATCATGGCAATTTGGACAATGATGCGATTTTGATAGGTAACGGCTGATAAGAATCTGACGGGGATCAGAATTTTTCGTCAATGCTTGATCTACAGGTGTGCCTCGTAAGCTCTAAAACCCTTTATCACTCTTGAAGACTTCAATGGTTTCTTGGTCGATGCCAGAAATAATTTTTACTCCTGCCAGCAGCCATAGTACTGTGGAACTGACGATGTACATCTGAGCTTACAATAAATGTACAAAGCTCGCCTCCCCCCTCGTTCTGCAATAACATAAGCCGAGTTTAGGCTAAAATGCTTGTTTATTCCGACAAATCCATTGGCAGAGGAATCCACGGTTCCCTGTAACCTTCTGAAAGCGCATAGCCATATTTTGGTGTAGCCACGAACAGCGGTGATCGTCAGAAATTATCAATTTCATCGCGGTGAGACGCAAAAGCACTGGATAGAAAGGTGGCAGGCTATGAAGGGAGATTTACATAACATACGGAATGCTCAAATAGCTGTCTACCTCTTGTCCTGATGTGGAGCTTCGACAGAACGAAAGAACCACCTATGTGAACTAGGCATCGGAAGGACCACGGGGTTCTTCCGTAATCCCACCGTGGTCCACAAAGCCGTGCTCTTCAACAATTCCAGCCTCATCATCTACGCCTACTTCTTCAGGCTCCTCTTCGTCCTCTGGATCCACGCGCAACGGAGCCCCGAGGTTTCCAAGGAGTGAGTTGGCGGCGAATGCTGGCTCCTGAATAGTACCAATCGTGCCAAGTGTGGGCGGTTTCCCGTCTTGAAAATGAGACACTTGTCGAAGGTTGAGGACAAGTCGGTTGATAAGAATAACGGTCAACCTGTCAGATCAGATATGTATTGCATACTATTCTGCAAGGTGGAAGGGTACGCACGAATTAGTCACTTGACCAGCCACTCCCAGCCAATTGCCGATGGTACCCTTTGCGGCCGGGAAGGGGTAAACAAAAAATCACTCGCGTGGGCGCAAGAAATCCATACCGAAGCAGGAACCTGCCACATTGGTTTGATTCGAAAGCATGAGGAACAGTACCCGGTACTTACTAAGAATACAATGATGCTGACCACACCGAACAACAGTTGTGCTCTGAATTGCACAAACATCAGGAGAATAATTTTTAAAGACAGAGAAATCTAGCAAACAGAAAATAAATGGTTCCTGGAGATCATTACTGGTCAGATCTAAGTTGCCCGTCAGGTGCATAGAGCGTACCATCACGTAAGATAAAATAACCCAAGCCATTTCTGAGTCCAAGTTTCCTCATTTCCATAACATGATGGATTGTCTTTGTGAATGTCAAAATGAAAACCAAAACATCAATGACAAATGCAAGAATGGTTGAAACCAGCCGAACTGTAATGTGGAAGGTTTATGAATAGTCAACAGACAACGAGATGGGATTTACTTCTGTGCTCGCAAATACACGGTGTTAGTTCTGGGCAGTACAAGTGTGGTTCATGCCGCCTTACCGGGGATAAATGGACGGTGCGTTTTGGCCACAGAGGCTTCCATACACACTGATGACAACTTCCGGCGTTGCCAAAACCTCGAGATACTTAAATGGATCAGCACTATGCGCACATCCAGGTACTTGATGACTCACAACTCCAACAGCCACGTCTGCCACACCCACCAACCCTAATACGGCTAAGATGAGCCGATGTCTCTGATATATCGCATATGTTCTCAGGACTAAAATACCTGCGCAATGCCATATTAGGTCATGCGTGTGTTTGAGAGAAGTTCGAACACACCGATTAATCCAATTTGAGTCATGATGAGCAAAACCCTCGCCCCGAAGGCAAGCACTCGACAACTAAATATCATAATGACAAATCAGTTGTTCGTATTTTCGCGGGAAAATGAAAAAGACTTAAGACTATCACGATGTCAATTAGTTGACAACGAAAGGGGGATGTTAGCCAACCATTTGAGATGGGTTTTGAATTGAATTTTCTGCGGAATACAACACCTGGGAGACCATATAGGAATATCGAATCATGAAGAAAAGTGCGGTGGCTCCGCTAAATTTCGAGTTCCATACTTCTGAAATCTCAGTAGAAATTGTCAGAGCATAGTCATACAGAACGAGAACTTCCATTGTCGTCAGCATGTGGGTCATTATCGCCAAGAACACGGATGACTCGCCTGTTCCCGCAATGGCAACGCGGTAGGCGAGGTTTCTACAAGCATGAGGTGCGGAATAATAATTGACAAGTTGTCGACGTACATTTCATTAGCTTCTGCTATCAATCCCGCAATGTCAGGAGAGGAATCAGACATGAATTTTTCCTAGTGAGTAATACGACAGAAAACCAAATTGCTTTGCAACGGGTCCACGCCTCCGTTTATGTATCCACGTAGAGTGAATTCTAATGGGGTTAGGTCTGTTCCCGCGGTTACAGCAGAGAAATATGCACAGGATCGCGCGCAATGTTTCCTGTACCAGAAAACCAGGGGTCAATTTGCCTCCACTTGATCGCAGCATCTTACCGAAACAGACATAAATTCTCCCGTAATTGAACAGGAACCATTCTGAATTTGTCTTGGGAACGGTATGCAATGCGCGGGTGTTCCGCAAACTCGAAAGCCAACGTATTATTGGATAGTATGATCCAAGTTTAAGTGATGCCCAGTAGAAGGCAAGTTTGTTGCTTCCGCCCCTCGGCCTGCGTGTGATGCTATTTCGGTGTGATTCGGCCACCGAGAGACACTCCTGCACTGCTCGACATTGTGCGGCCGGTGTACATGAAGATTTCGATCAGGTAAATGTGTATGGCATACAAAGCAGGAAAGCACAACAGGGAGTCTTGACATTTGGCTTCACATCACGTTTCAAGTGGGGAGATTCGATGTTGCCGCCCTATGGTCAAAAGCAAGTTGCCGAAAACTTCGGCGTCGGCGTTTATTTTTACGTTTGGTAGTGGGACCCCAGAGTGACCACTGTCAGGCACCCCTCGTCCCCCACAATATCACCACTGGCCAACCCAACCACCGAACATCCCATCAAACTCAGATTGCCGGACCGACGACATTGTCACCTTCGATGATTCTATCTACGGTAACATCTGACAAAAGTTCATCTTCCCATCCGGCTGGAAGTTCACCGTTGTGCTCTCCACACGTACACAACTCAACTTGCGCTCTCGTCCGTAGGCGTCAACGGTGGTCGGTGACGCGGCCGGTTTGGGAAGTTAATTCGTACTGGCAGGTCAATGCTAACATGTCACCGGTGAGAGACGTTTGCGGCGAAGATACGAACCAACAAGCCGTGAACCTGTACCCTGTTCACCAGTGTTGAGTGGTGAGACTTGCATCCTTCCATACTTCGTGAAAAATAAACAATTGAAACGTATTTCGCAATTCTAGGCTGGAGCTGCCCGGGTTTCCAAAACAGTTCCGTCATACTCAGTAACATGGTTGGCAGACTTTCGATTCGGATGAAGTTATTCGAACAACCTGGCAAATGAGCGATGTTTATCTGACAAATGGATCCAGATTTTGAGATTTTCCGCCAGACGCGGAGCAATTTTTTCATTTTCGGCGGAAAGATATTTTTTACCCGGTCATTCTGGCGTGCAGCCTGGGAAGTGACCCACTTCCATGCAAAGTAAACGCGGAAGCATTCAAACCTCAAGAAAACGTACCTCGTACTACGGGCTGTTACGGCCATCGTGACCTCCTTGCCATCATTTCTGCTTACACGGGATAGCTTTAGTGGGTAGCACATTGTTACATTCTCACAGTCACCGGAGCAGATTTTCCGCGGAACATTTGCATCCAACCCCAGAGAGAACGTGCCGGCCCCTTCCTCGCCAAGTCCAGTTCGTGAATACACTGAGGAAATTCATTTGCTGTCACATCAAAAAGATCGAACCTCGGGGGACGCAATCATGGAAGATCTGACATTCGTACATTGGAACTACTTTGCCATCAACACCGCCAATGGGAAATCCGGCAATCAACATGAAGGCCAAATTACTTGATAGGCATTGAGTTTCGAAGCACCCATGGGAATCCGAAGCTTATCTGTACCTTGTGCCGTCGGCATTGTTATAACTCCAATCGGCTGTTCTACTGTCTTCATGGTTAACAGTGTGGCCCGCCTACTTATAAAGGACAAAATAGAGCGTTTGCACGAACAGCGCTGGTCCTCACTGCCTTTCTGCGCAGCCGGGCAATCATGTCAGATGGGTCCGAAGCCGCCATAATAAAGGAGTTATTTAGCGATTCGTGCGTGCACCGTGCTCTATAGTGGGGATCGTACATGGAGCCAGTTTACTACAGAATTCGGTCTAACCGCGTGTTTCTCTCGAGTTCTGGTACGCGACGGACACGGACAGTCGTCATTTCGAATCTGACTAGTACAAACATGCTGAAAAGTTGTCGTCTTCTACGACTACGCTTTGACTCTGCCCATGGAAATATCGGAGATTTGGAACGCAAAATTTAGCGGAGCTCAGGTTATTTTCTTCATGACCAGATACTCCTTCATCTTCACCACAATATTGCAATACGTATCGAGGTTTAGCGCCAACCCCACTGACTCGGTGAGTCGAAATACTTCTTGGTGCTTTGAGACGAGTCTGACTTCGTGAAAATCTCGTAGCTGTGAGTTCTCTCCAATTTGTTTACGTTCGTCGAACAATATATTGACGTGACCTGGTATGGCGTAGATGTCGAGGCGTCTACTACATTACGATAGTGTCGGTGACGTGCTCCCAAATTGGCCTTCTCGGTGAGCTGAGTATATCCTCGCTGATCAAATAAGGCGTTAATTCGATTCAAAGGTATTTTTACGCTGAGAACTTATGCAATATACCAAAAAAGCATTCCCATTCTTGTCACGTTGTGTTTAATAGGAATATCCACAGTTGTTGTGTCAGTCGTAAGTTAGCTACCCATCGACAACTCCACCGTCCGCTCACAGACAACTGAAATAGTATAGCGACATCCATTTGGTTACACCCCTTGCCGACCCATTCGGATTCAAGTTTCCAACTTCTTGCGCTTATGCGACAGACCCTGGCTTCTCACGGTGAGGATATACTAGACCTCGTTATGGAAGGATGCTGACATCTTTCGGAAGATGTCAGTCCAACTCGGTTGCTGAAAGTACTCTGACATAATTTTGGAACCCCAGTTCTATCAACGAGCCAGTGCTTGATTTTCGTATTCGATCTCGCCGTCTTCAGCTTGACCTTCGCGAAAACGATTCATCACACGATACAAATGAGGAAGTTAAAGTTAGGGAACGGCTTGGGCTACGTCATACTACGCGACGGTACGCATAGACCACGGTTTACTTAAGTTATGCAAGGCCAAATTG
The DNA here is from genome assembly GCA_004355085.1 of Rickenella mellea. Taxonomy (NCBI): domain Eukaryota; kingdom Fungi; phylum Basidiomycota; class Agaricomycetes; order Hymenochaetales; family Rickenellaceae; genus Rickenella; species Rickenella mellea. Next base: position 3,763 of record ML170252.1, on the reverse strand, counting down.
ACCATACAGGCATTGTGTATTTTCTGTGCGAAAATTTGGGATCTCTCTAACCGGATTGCTTACGCTGACGAAACTTAGATTCCAACTGATCATACAAACCGCTATCATAATTGTTTTCAATGTGAGCACAAGCTCTCGCTAATGCAATCCTGCGAACTGAGAACCTTGCATAAGATCTTTAGTAAGGTAGACATTATTGACGAGTCATTCTGAGAAAATAGCAAATTTATCCTTGCGCAGGGAGTCAGTTGGGATGGCGAATTAAGCACCATTGGCAACGTGTGCGTGCTTAAAATTCCACTAATTTCACATTTTTACATCCGAGAGTCCAGATTGGTTTTCAGTCTGACCTGCCGGTTGGTCCTTAACCTTCGCCAAGTGTCTCGTACGCCGAAATTGCAAACGATTTCATTACTGGACGCCGGTCCCCAGGAAGAGCCGGAATTTGCGACGAATTCCATCCTTGGCAACATTGGTGCTCCGCTGCGGATCGGTCGTGAAGTTGATGATGAGGAAGATCTAGAGTCACCAGTAGATGACCAGATCTCACTTGAAGCTGTGGACGTAATACGCTTCTCCACCAGTCCATAAATGCATCGGCTTTCTTCAAGCAAATGAGGTCTCTATGGCGTTTATGACTAAGCTCTTATTGTATGTTGTATACTCTGATGCTACTTCCTTACTTTGAAATATTCTTGATTGTGACCTGCGGTCCTCGCAGACCTTACATCTGGCTACCACGTCTATTCGAGAGGGTGACGGTGGACGGCGTCGATTGCTTCATTGCAGCGTGGCAGCGGGGGGAGTTCTTATTCAGTAATTGGATGCGAAGAGCTTATCTCCCGCACTATAACTGCCTATATCTGTCAAACACAAAACAAAGCACTAGTATTGCTGGAGGGATTTGAGCGTCCCAGCAATAAGATACAAGATCGGCGTTTGCCAGTCCAGGAACGGTTCATCCGCAGTTCTCGAAGCAACAATTGGATTTGCAAGGTGACGGGAGCGAGTTCACAGATTTTGCGAGCCAGCATAGTCCGATTCCGAGTTCACCGATAATGCGTAGTCAGCAACGCATCATGCTGAGTTCATGCAATTTTGAGATGAGCCTCGGCGAGAGGCGACTCGGACGCGACAGGTATTCAAATAAGCGGCAAGAACAATAAGTAGGAGACATCATCTTAACATGCACGGCGAGGCATTGTTATCGTACAAAGGTGAGAGGACGACAGAAAGAGACGTGAGGAGGAGGGAGAAAGGATGAATGGAATTGGAAGTCCGCTTTCGCACTCGTTACAATAGTATCCTGACCACGACTTGCCGCAAAGAAAGAAATTATGTACACATACCCATCCATCAAACACGCAAGATATCAGTTAAATACGGTCAAACATATTGGAATCAGAATCGCAAACGAAACCCCGCACCACCGCGACAACTTGAGCTGGTGCCGGCAGATAATTGTTCGTCGCGCTCCCTGCATCCCCATGGTCGGGCTCTTCCCACTTCCTCCCCCAATCCTCCACCTCGCTCGACGCTTCAATCGCGCGTAGGGCGTCCGAGATCACTCGGGGACGTGGATCCATGAGATATTGACGATCCCTCTGGTGAACGCCTCGCGCGTTTCGCTTGATGCTGATGGTCTATCTGGTTAACTGCTTCCCCGCTCGGGATCGGGGACACTTCGTCGTCGTTGTCTTCACGAGCCCTCTTCTTTCCCTCTCTCTTCTCCTCCCTTCGCATCTGAACCGTGACCTCCGCACTCATCGTAACGCGGTGCGACCCCAAGCCCTCGCGCGTCCAATCACCCTCACCAGCTAACTCATCCGCCGATCTCTTGTTTTCTTTCCCGTTCGCGTTTTGTGCTTGGCCGCTAACGCAATCCTCCTTGACAGAACGTGCCAGTGCTTGTCTCGACGCCGGAATCTTCGCCTTCAATGGAGACCTTGATGTAGCTGTGGAATGCGAGGCGCCGGGTGGACAGGCGGCGACGGCGCCGAGCTGCGGGTTCTTCCCCTCGACCTCGGCCATCACCCTAGCCTTTTCCTCCCGCGCCTTCCGTGCGTCCCTCGCCATCTGCATGAGGGTTTCGCGATCGATGTCTTGAGGCTTGAACTCAGCCTTCTCCTCGAGCACCTTCTCATACACCTTCTCCCTCTTCCTCATGATCCTGCGCGTTTCGATTTCTTGGCTCAATGTCAGCTCGACGAACTCCTCCGGCTACAACTCCCTCTCCTCCTCCTCATCCGTTCCTCGCTCTCCTTCCCCGTCCTTGCCATCCATCTTGGCGTCATCGTCGCGGTCAAGCTTCCCATCTTCGATTATCTTTTCGATCGTGTTGTGGAGCTCGTTTATGAGTCTGTGACCGCCGTCGTAAGGGTCGAAGCCCTCGCCGTAGTGCCGAGGCTCGGTCGTTGGGTGCGCAAAGTCGCGGATCTTTATTGGTCTTGGAGCGGGTGTCGAGGTGGTGGGTGTGGGGATATTTTGAGAGGTCGCGGCGGGATCTGGGTGGGAAATTGAAAGGGAAAGAGTAAGCTTCAGACGCACACAGGGAGGTGAAGGGTGGACATACGGGTAGAGGAGTCCGCGAAGGTGGGAATAATTGCACCGCTCGCAAACGAGTGCGAAGTCGGTGCATCGGTATGTGCATTCTCTGATGCTTGGGTTATATTTCCTTCTAACCCCCCAAAATCACAGATCAGATATACGCAAACGGCGGGGGATATGGGGACTCAGAAAAACGCACCATTGACGGACCCCTCCACGCGCCTCGTTCCTACACCGGATCCCGCAACCGCGGTAAACCACGTAACAAACGCGTCAGTGATCCCGAACGTCAAGACGTATCCTACGAAATCGAATGTCATTTCAATTCGTTCGAGTCAGGCTCACAACAATCATAACGAAAATAAGAAATGAAGACGTACGTTTATACGGAAGTGAAGCACGTCCTGCGGTCGCACGACTCACCAAGATGAACGAGGTGCGAGGTGCGCCTCTGTCGATCGTTACGATGGTGATTTTTATGATTTGGTTGGCGTGTGTAGATACAGCGGTTGATTCTGGGATGATGTTAGGACGCGCGGACGGTCGATCGGAGAAATAAACCCGTGTCATACCTTGTATGGCGTTTCTGCCGTTGGGGGGTTCGACGGTGGCATCGCCAGATGCAGGTGCGGGTGCAGGTGCGTCACCGTCATCTGATTTGTTGTTGTTCGCGTCGTTAACATTGACAGTCACGGTGCTGACCGGTGCAGTTGTTTTGAGGGTAATACCAACTCGGGGGCCGTCAATGGCCAATGCCACGCGAGAGCGCACAGGGGAGCGCAGGCGCGTCGCGTCGCGACGTTCGGAACGACTAGCGGGCATATTGATATCTGGGTTTAAGGGTGATGTCACACCGGGAGTTGTAAACTTTAGCTCGCACCTAAAGTCATTTCTAAAGATAATACCTAAATATCATATTTAGTGGTTGATTTAAATCACACGGAAAGACAATATTTAACCTGTTGTTAAATGTATTCAAAAATATTAACTTTGGACCTGTATTCCAAACGCCTTCAAAGTCAATTGTAAATATTGAGTTCAGGTTGGGTCTAAATAAGAGACGAATTATGGCATTTAGATATTGATTTAAACCGGCGCTAAATTTAAGATTTAGATAGCACCAAAAGGGGGCTTAAAAGTTCAGATTTTGCTACTACTTTAGGCCAACGCGAAAGTCAAAATTTAAATAGGAATTAAATGTAATAAATAAAATTCA